>JAPYZS010000614.1:0-38730 GCA_030522925.1 Trissolcus japonicus | reverse complement strand
GCACTCTTTGCCTCTATTTGTTGCAAGTTTTATGATGTCCATATTGGAAATAATTTTGATTTTGAAAATAAACTGTTTCGAAAGAAGTTTCAACGGAGAGTAATTTTGATACACATTTATGGACATGATATTCAAATGCATTGTATACAAATACAACAGTACAAACAACAGAGCCGAAGCCGTTTAAATAAAATCAAACTCATATCAAATAAAGATTTGATTTTGCTGTTGCCGTAAATGATATATTTTGTTGGCGCAAGTGATATGATTTTTTGGCGCTAATGATATATGAGACATTGGCGCAAATGATATACTCGATTTTTATCAAATTGGCGCAAATGATATACAGCCAAAATCCATGACCTATATTGTTGTTAACAATTATATCCTGGTGATCGTTATACTATCAAAAATTAATTATAGTGAAATGATGTTTCTCACTTGGTCCTTATTACTTTTTTTATAGATATCCTCCATAAACACCGAATTTAATTTCACGGTAGATAGTCACTAGACGAATGTTCAAATTTATCGATCAAGATACGTTATCAGCGCGTTTTTTTATGATCTGGCTTTCTTATGAAAATAATGTGCTCCGTTGTAAAACTGGGATCACAACAAATTAAATTCCTCTGAATTAAATCGTCTATGCTTTACTCGTTAGCTGTAATTTTCGATTCAAAGTTCTATCTGTTTGACTTATCATCTTGCCTCGTAAACTATTTGTAACCTCTGTTGAAATTCGTTGAGAAATGTTGATTCATTCCAGAAGTGTTGAGTTGTTCAGAGATTATAGAAGCATAATTTGCCGTTATTAATTTTAGTATCCGGTGAATTCAAAATCTCGTAACATAGTCAGTCAATGTCATTAAGTACCAAAATAATTGACTTTCAGTATGTGGGCTAGAAGATCAAGATAGTTAATGAAGATAATTCAAGTGAGATATATCCGATCTAATGTGAATTGTTCTGGAAGCGAGTTCAATTTTGCCGGGTAAAGCATGCCGCACATATTTTCGAAAAGTTTTTGGCTTAAGGTATTACAGGATTTCACCAAAGATTAGTGAAGTTGATTAAAGGTATTAGAATGATAGACAGATGATGCAAGGTTCAGTCATGCAAACTACTGAGTATTATAAACGATACTCTTGAATTCATAAAAATATGTTTAAACCACAAGGGCGAATCTAGAAACTTTTTCAAGGGGGGGCATTCAGATTTATATCCCCACCCCCCAATTTTTTTATTGATCGCGAAAATATGTAGTTGAGGCGATGAATAAAGGTCGTTGTTTATGAAAAACGAGTCTTCTGTCAAAAATAGACATTGAAAGACTAAATAAAATGTATCAGGCGATTCATATTGTTGCAAAGAATCGCCTGATATATTTTATTTAATCTTGCAATGTTTAATTTTGCTACAGGACCTCGACTCGTTTTTCATAAACACCGACCTTTATTCATCGCCTTGATAATTTATTGAATTATAGAAAATTTAACAAGATTTTATTTATCTGACCATTTAAAATTAAAAAAGTAAAAAAAAAAATAGAACCAAAAGAGAGGGGCCATGGCCCCCGTGTCCCCCCTGGATCCGCCCTTGTTGAACTAAAAAAAATAATACCGTAAAAATAAGTCTCTTAATTTAGAAATGAATAGAATTTTCATTTGTTGCAAAAAGTAAAAGATTCTGGACTTATTTAATTGAAATTACGCTTAAAAGTCCACAGTCTTCCAATATTTGCAAAGAGTGATGTAATTTTTTTCAAATTTATAAAGAAAAGTGCTGAGTAGTTTTCCGACAAAATTTAACTTCAATGAAGTGATGACATAAAAAGAGCACTGGATATACGTTACTTTTTGCAGTCAAATAAAGTGAGTAAGTGGAATATACTAATTGAACTTTTTCTTCAAAAATAGCTCTCTACTAGAGAAACGTTCTCGACTGATACCTCACAACAAGAGTAAGATATCTAAACAAATTAGATGTCTTGTACAATTATATTACTGCTAAGGTCACTCAACGGGTTCATTTTGAGATTTAGAAAACGTGTTCCAATGCTCGAAACAACCTAAACGTTCAACTAGAATGAATTATACCAAATGGGTTCCATCCAACTTCAGACAATATTTACACTTATTCTGTCGAAACGATTTATCGTGTCGTTAAATATCCTTTAAAGTTTTATCGAAACATTTTCCTTACTTTCTTACCAATGTATTCCTTTTTTCACAGCAAAAATAATGTTTTAAATGAAACATTTTTGTAGTCACTTTTTAAACATTTCAAAATGTTTTCCTATCGCATTAGTATTACGAACATATTGGAATATTCAAAAAGTGACTATAAAAACGTTTCATGTAAAACATTATTTTTTGCAGTGTTGTAATAAAATCTTCTCGAGATTTTTTTCAGATCAAAAGGATTTTTGGATGTATAAGAATTCTTTCGAATTTGTCAGTTCCTCTTGCAAAAAAGATTAAGATGTATGTACATGTACACGGAGAAAAAAGTTTCATAAAAAATTACTGAACTGTACAATAGAGCGTGGACAAATTCTTTTTGCAGTCAAAATTATTGAACTATCCATAACAAAATATCAAAAAGTCACCAATTTGTAATGAAATTTCAACAAAAAATTGCAATTTCTATAAAGATTACTGAATTGTTGACTTTTACATAGTATAATGGAATTAAAAACTTGAAGTTTATAATGGTGTATGTAGTTTTGGATAATTTTTAAATAAACATTATCAATTGTAAATTCGATAATGGCATGATTATACGAATAACCAGTTAACAGAAATCATTATCCAAATGTTAATGATTTTACGCATGCTTGCAAAACGAATTTTATAATTGTCAAATGAATTCGATTCGCATGTATTTCACTGCGGATAAATTTTGATGGGACGGACATTCAATTAAAATTTAATCAATCATTCAAGTTTTTACGAGAAGAGATTATAAAAATGAAATACGCGTTATTTGGTGAAATCAAATCCCGTGAATTTCTATGACACATGAAAATACGTTGATGTGGTTATCAAGATATAGTGTAAAACTGTAAAATATTTTCGCACAAATTTTGAGGTCGGTGATGATATAAATAAAATGAAAACAGGCATAACACATTCGCGGCAATTTTGTGAGTTTGTGCCAATGCAACGAAGTTTTCATTCTTTTCATAAGAATTTCATTACAGATACATTATCGCTTCTCTGGTTTTATATAACCCGGATGATACTTACGTAACGGAAACTTATTCAGCAGCAGCTTTATTCATACAACAATCTAAAACTTGTTTTACTAAAACTCATTTGAAGTGACTTTTTTTTTACTTGCGTCATTTGATATGCTCCATTCTGGCAAATACTTGATACTTCTTGACACAATAACAATTGAGGAATTCGCAACAATTATCTGGAATGAGTGTATTATTAGGAGAATTAATCCTCTCAAAGATTCACGGACTAATAGTTTCGAATTATTGTGTTTACCCGATACTGCTCCGTGTGCTCTTTTAATGCGAATGGAAAGTCATAAACGGGGAAACAATTTTGTAATTTCATGTGTGCAAAACAAACTAATAAATTTACCATTGATAGAAAATTAATTGTTGAAACGTTCTACTCGAATATTGGGAGTCGGGTGAATATAAAAGAATATATATATATTCTCTTGGCCCGTACCTCAGTTTCATTTATTTAATGAGAATATTCGATGCTGTGCTTCACATTAACTGTAGTAATCAGTGAGTCCGTTTTGTGCCGGGGTAATAATTCCTGATTTATTACTGCTCACGTGATATATGCCGTCGTACTAGGCACACAGAATCAGGTGCATTATCATGCTGTATATAATCCGTTTAAAAATTTTATCTCTTACGCCTATGAAATTACCATCAAACGTCTAAATCATTACATTTTAACGAAAAAGAAACATGATAAGGGTGCCTCATAAAATGTTAGTGCAATAAAATGTCTTTGAAATAGAGTGACAAGAACTGGTTAACAGGACAATTTTGCCGACCACATTTAAGACATACAAATTGGCGCAAACACTAGAAGGTGTCAAAGAAAAATCCGTCAGACATTTGTACGCGGGCCAACGGAACAACATTCGCTAAAGATAAGCTTTGAAATATGACCGGCTCTAAATGTATTTATTATACAGAGAACGAGCACTATAAAGGTCTTAGTCTGCCTTTCCTATTTTCAGTTCGCACGTTTTTAGTTTCGTGGCCTAGACCTACGTTTCATGTTTTATTTCCCCGATGTGTTCTACACCGATACATAGCCTGGCACTGAATTTTTTATTTTTATTCACGCATCATGTTTGTCATTATATGGAATCGTTTACTCATGGTAACCTCATTTTGATGGCAATTTTGTGTGTTTACGTATTATCATGGAATGATATCACATACCAGTTGATCGAATTATAATGAATCATTTTTTTTCTTTCAACTTTATTTTTTTATTTTCTCAGATTTTCAAATAAATCATCTATGTTGTTCTGTTTTAATCATCAACTGTATTATTAAACGTATATAAAAGATTCATTTTACCATGATTAAACTGAATAGTCCATGAATACGAAAAATGCATGATTTAGTCTAACTGAATCTGTCCAGACATGGAAATTTTCCTGAATTCAATCAGACTTATTCATTTACAGGTCTGATCAGACCTAAAAATGGACCTAATTCGACAAAATGTTGTCTATTCATATAATATCAGACATGAATCAGATAAAATTTTATAAAATTTTACATATTTTGACCTAATCAGGACTATTTCCAGGTCTGATCAGACCTGGATTCTTTATCCCGGGTAAAAAATCGTATACGCACAAAGTATTATAGGATAAACGAGAGAAAGGTATATATGCATTGACTTTATTCTCTATCATTTATTTTATTAGGATATAAATCTATTGACCCATTTTGGCATCAAGTGTATGGCATTTATTTACGAACTATACATATACCGAAGAAATTATATCATATAATAATGTTATACATGGAAATATAAAAATGTTAACATGATTACTTTTAAACAAACTCCTTTGTCAAATATCCAATCTAGGTCTGATTAGAATTTCAATCTAACAAATTTCAATCAGATTTAAACATTCTGAATAATGGTACGGTTGCTTAAATTTCTATCAAAAGTTCTTGCTAACTTCATCCAGACCAATTCAATCGATGAATTCCATTATATAAAAATGAAAAAAAATGTTTTTGAAAAATCAATCTTGCGCTAACATGAATGTATTGATGAATAATCATTTAGCCTAATAATAAACAAAAAAATCTTTCAGAACGTCTTCTTGAAATTAAATACCAACAAAAACCAATAAAATAGGTAGATTCGTATTTTCTACAAGTACTTCAAAGGTATTCGATTTGACCAATAAGGATTCCAGCCGTGTATCCCATCAGATTTGAAGATTCAACTGTTCAATGAAAACTCGAAAAGAGGAAAACATGAGGTATTTATACGCGATATTTGTGAAATAAGAACACACGTACCAGTACAATATCATATTAAATAACAAAAAATTTAATAATAACACTAAGAATGTAAGCAAATCAACCTGTTAAAAAATAAATTATTAGGTGTGAATTGGCAGCGGATTCAAGTTTAGGGTATCATTAAATTTTTTTGTCAGTGGATGGATTTTACCGTTATAATATTCTGAGTACTTGATTTAATCCTGTATCCTTCGTTTGCTCGAATGAAAAAAATGACAAAAGAAAAGTTATCGGATGAATGTTTTTTGACAATTTGTTATGTTTAATTTTTGTGAATTAATGAGTTCATTTCATTAAAATATTCTTTTGATTATCGAATTGAACAATATTATCAAATTTACTCAGTTAATGGCTTGTTGGTTTTTTAAAATTATTTTTATAAAAAATTTGATTTAACGTTGTATGGTATTGAACATTTCCAATTAAATAACAAACTAGTCAATATCGATCATCGCCGTCGTAAAAAGGTTCTTTGAAACGTCATCATATTCGTTTCGTTTTATTTGGGTCACTTTATCTTTTGCATTGCATCTTATTCGATCGTGTGTGCTGTTTCACTGCGGAGTTCTCTCGGATTTCATCGCTGATTTCGTTGAAACGTAGGAAAAATTCGTAAAACAATCAACTGGTATCAGTGTTTGAAGATACCACTGAAGACTTTTCTATGTTAATTTTCAAGCAAATGATATCATTCGATTTCAAATGTCTACGTTCAAAATTTCATTATTTGTTCAAACTTTGTTTCCACATTACCCTCAAGCTTAGAGATTTACATGAAATATTCTCACATACGATCTATGAATCACAATTGTGTTTATGATTCGAAAATCGTGCACGTGCATAATATTCGTGGAAAATGGTACATCAAACTATATTCAGAGGGGTGAAAATGTTATTCAAATTGAAAAATCAGATTCATTATAACCGCCTCTGAGATAAATATATATATATATATATATGAACGAAAAAAGCGCAGATGATTGAGTCTAAATGTTATCATCGGATTTTCAGAGAGGGGATAATTTTGATTTATTTCTAGCAATGAGACGTGATGGGATTTGTTGTTTGGGAAATAAATCACCAAAATTAACATGAGCAATTTTTAATACGTTAGCAGGGTCGGCGATGCGAAATAAACGTAATTTTGCAGGGGTGCGGTAACAATATGTGGGTCATTTGATGTGTAATCAGATGTAACCTTTTTTTTGGAATTTTTATCAGTATCAATTATTTGGTTTCAGCAGAATGTTCATGCGGGTGGTTGCGTTTTTGGTGTAAAATAAAATTATAACAAACAACAAGAAATTAACAAAAATTATAATTAAAGTTTTCATATGCATTTATGGGTTACGTTTGATTGTAAAATTACTCCTCCCTGCTGAAAAATACCAGCGTTTTTGACATTCAATGGCATGAATATTTAAATGAATGTGAATTAAAACACGTAAGCTATGAAGCATTTGAAGTTACTTTTTCAACTTGCGTTATGCAAATGTCCATCGCGAAATGAAATTTTGCGCTTCATTGTAATTGCAAATAATAAAACGATGAATGCGAACTTAAGTCAACACGAGTTACAAACTTTTGTCAGTGTTGACCGTTTATCAAATTTCTAGGCCTAGAGGTATACATTTGAAATTTGTTCATGCCAATTGCATGAAAACTTTCTGATGAATTTCGTGAATGAAATACAGTTATATCATGTCGTCTGTTTGCAGCAGAAGTTGTCTGACAATTTTTGTTCACACACAAGAATATTCCATGAAACTTTGTCTAGTACAAACACCCGACATGTGTTATAATCTTTGCGAAATGTGATTTCGCTTGCGGCAATTAATTTTACATATTACACCGTCGGGGATTTTACAAAAATGGCTTTAATATATTGATTTTTTGTTAACATCATTTACATAATCAAGAGGAGCATACAGGCAAAGCTCAAGCATGTAATTGACTTGCAAATGATAATAGAGACTGTTAAACGCGCAAAGTTTCGAGCTTGTCACTGTTTTGAATGCAGAGAAAGATTAGAACACCGTACCATGAACCATGCCAATTAGTTGTATAATAAATTATTATATAAATATGGACGAAAAGAGTATGATAAAAAGTTGAGCTTACTACACCCCGATGTCAAAGTTTCGTACGCGCTTCGGTTAACATTGCCATAGTTGTTTCATAATTTGTCACACACCTCACACATTCAACTTTTCCCATTTAATCCAGCGAAAAAGAGAGCGGGTGTTTAAATTAAACTTGGTCAAAGGACAAAGCCCAAAATATAATAGTTGCATGATTATGTAAGTTTTGGACGGTCGACTGAATTTTGTTCATTTGTTCGCAGAATTTGCAGACCACGAGCACACGGATTGAGCGAAGGAAGAAGAAAAAAGACCGGGGCACGGTAACCGACAGGGACTCGTGCAAAATGGTGCGAGATAGTCATCGACGCGTCTTGCAAATCGCAGCAGCGGCCACAACGATCGAGACCAACTGCGCTTCTTGAGCACTTGGTGAAATCATGGAACTTGGACGAAATGGCACGTCTTCTAATCTACTTAGCGAGAACATCACGCGTCCGAGCATACCGCGGTTCGACGAATTGTCCGAGGATTCCGTCAGGATCATCGCCGACGTCTCGAATTCAAGCTTGGATTTCGGATGGCTTAACGGCACGATCGATGCGAACCTGTCGACGACGCTCGGCACGGACAACGATACGATCTCGAATCTGTTCGTGTTCGAGGATCTCAACGACTACATCAATAAACTGAACTACAGCGCCTTCACGAACCTGACCTCGTATTATGACGGCCCAGATTTAAACTTGACCAACGCTAACGCCAGCTGTGTACCTGCGATAATTAATGGCAGCATTAGCCTGGACCAATGTTTCACGGAGAGTAACGAAAAAGCGAACGTGGACAATTGGTGGGCACTCATCCTCGTTGTGGTGCCGTGTCTCACCCTGTTCGGAAACGTGCTCGTTATCCTCGCAGTCGCAAGAGAACGAGCGCTGCAAACCGTCACCAATTACTTCATCGTAAGCCTCGCCCTCGCCGACCTCCTAGTGGCTGTCCTCGTCATGCCTTTCGCTGTATACGTTCTGGTGAGTTTCGCTTTGATACACGCCGCTTTCTTTGTCTTTGCAATGCGCAATTTCATGACCCGACACTCTTGTTTCATAATTACTTGACTGTTTTTTTCTCTCTATTACATAAACAAATGTTTGAAAATTGTCGGATTCTCTTTCTCGCGACTTTCGCATTCAATTATGCTTTTCGCACCTTGCAGTCTTTCTTGCTTGATTGTATTTTAGACGAGAAAAAAATTTGATTCTCTTGATATTTCTTTCTGATGAGTCAACTTTTATTCTTGAAATGTTATTTAAGCACTGAATTTGTTAATAAAAAAAGTTGGGTTACCCGCGACAGACTTGACTGGTAATGACTGACGTTGACTGTGACGAAAAAAAAAAAAAAGAATTTTGCTAACCAGGCTCTCTTGAATCGAGAACAAATCCGAGCTGATGATGCACGGGAAAATAATTTTCTACTGTACTAAACGTGTCGTGCGCTTCAAAATTGGGACTCAAAAGTTTTTTCATTTCAAAACTACAAGAGATTCGCTGTGGCATAAAAAAACTTTTTGGCGTTTTGAGGCATCAAGTGTGATAACGCGTTTTCTTCGAAAAAATTACGAGTAAGTATATACGAAATGTCTTTCGGGGCCATCAAAAATTTGATCCGTACGCAGATTACGTTCCCGTGTATATATTATAGGTAGTTTGAAAAACCCTTTCGAGTTGGAATAAACGTAACTTTTAAGATTCAAATAAAATTGTTTATTAAGCATTTGTTGAATATATTCTGAGCGCACGCATGAAATTTCAGAAGAAAAGTTGTCGTGGTTGTTCATTTCGTACGTTGATGTCATTCGGTACAAGTTTTACGATATGATGAATCAGAACGCTTGCGATAAAAAAAAAGAAATAAAGTCAGAGGAAATGGAGAAAAACGAGGTGGGCGAAACGTGGCGTCTTTTCAAATTAATCAGACGAAATAAACCTTCAACGACATCCCGCAAACATCGGAAAAAATATTTGGATTAAAAAGTATAATGCGAGTCAAAGAAAAACTTCATTCCCTCCATGACTATATATTTTATGGTCTTAAAAAATTAAACTAATATTTATCACGTCATCGAACGAGTATCCGAATTGTTTAGTTTGATGAAAATAATTTATGAATAATTCAGAGTGCCGATTAATATTAATATGAGCAGAATATATGATGTAGGCGTTAGATAAATTATAAGCTCGACGTTGTAGTGTATTTTCCAACGCATCCACGCTGCGGGCTATGAAGCTTCGTAGTAACGTAGTATAATAAAATTAATTATGTATCAGGTGTGCTGGATTAAAAATACGAAAAGCTCGAGTGAATAAGATAAGTATAACGCTGAGTATAAATCTTTCTTTGTAGAATTATTTGAAAATGTAAATCAAAACGAAGTTAAAGTTGAAGATTCACTTTCCGATAGGTACTCAATGAATTTTTAAAAAATTTCGTAGTCGAAGCTCGGGGCATTAGCTAAACAAACAGTTCAAGTCTGTACGCGAAAGTTGGACGAAAGTCTTAGCAAGTTCAAACAAGGCTGTATCTATGCAAATATTAATCTCACAACCCATTTACTGACATGTTAATGTAGAAGAATGTAAAAATTTAGGAATCATGTTTCAAACGATACATGAAAAACAGTTTATTTCTCGCCAACATTGTGCATCGTGACATACGAATTTGCAAACCAAAGCTATCAATGCGACGGAAAATTGTCCCAGCCGAAATAAACGTTATTAATGAATTTTGAATTTCCCGGATGGATGGACTGTGGTATCTAATTAAAGCAATAAAATTTTGTTCGACATAATTAGATTTTTCGTAATAATCAAAAAGTGCTTCTTAACCCGAATCGTTCGATGACAGGAAAATACATGCACAATAAAACGTAACAATTTTTAAAACTGATTAATGTTACCCATGTTGTATAAAAAGTGTTGTTGAATTATTTTATAAAGCTATGTTTGTTTTTCAGAGAAAATTTGATTACATAATTGCAACTTTCGATCGCTTTTGTCGTGCTATAAAATTTCAAAGTTTCATTAATTAATAGTGCCTTCAGAACATCTCGCCTGACTAAACGACACTTTGTTCTGTTGGCTTAATAGTAATACCTAGAAAGTTGAATAAATTAATGAAAGTGACTAGAAAATGTCTTAAAAAAGTCAAAATTTGAAACTTTCAACATCTTAAACAAAGGCAATAATGCCTTAATTAAACATTTTATTGGATTTTACTATGAAAAACGTCTTATAAAATTCAAAAAAATTTTCTGAATTCGAGAAAATTGTTTTCATAGTGAAGTTTTATAAATGTGTCGAATTTTCTTTCATTTATTATTTTAAATTTGAAAAGCGAAACATAAAAGAAAATGAAATTTCAATTTACATCGGATAATGTAGGCAAGAGCAATAAGAGTGGGAAATGTATCTGCACAGATGTGAAATTTAGTCACGGTTTTAGGGCGTAGGGTCGAATTGATTTTGAGCCAACGATGGTTTTGTTATTGTCCAACAATCTGTTTCGGTTCTGTAGCTCGGAAACACGAAAACGAAATGTAATTGAAACAGAAACAGTTGATTGCAGCCACTCCATTGATGGCTTAATTAGGGGGTTATCACACCATCGATTTCAATATTAAATTAATTCATTTCATCGACTAATGAAGACTTCAAGCTTTTTTAATAATTAATTAATTTGACTTCTAACTTCGATACAAAGAGAAAATTTTGTGAATAGTCATTTTTTTGAATGCTGTTTTATACTAAGAAATTAGGTCAGAAAGCAATTGAACATTTAGTGTGCGACTTTTGCTTTTGGAAATAATTTTGTTTTTCAAAGTTGTTCTTTCATTGGCTGAAATTTTGTTTATGAAGTTTTGTGTGAAAGAAAGCTCTGCACCATTATTCATACGTATGACAGATTAGTTGTCGAGATGTTTTTTAAAACCAATTTCCCGTAGAAAAAAGTCCAGGTCTGATCAGACCTGGAAATAGTCTTGATTATGTCGAAATATGTCAAATGTTATGAAATTTATCTGATTCATGTCTGATTATACATGATCAGACCTGGACATTTTTTCCCGGGTTTAATTCAACAATATTTATTTTTCGAGCATTAGACCTTGAAGAGGGGTCACTGGTGTGGTGAGGTGCAAGGGGTATGTTCCCATCCTTCCAATGCATTTGTCTGCAGGATGACAATTTTGAAATCTCAAAAATGAATTAATTTATTTCTTTATTTTTAAGTATTTTGTGATGTTAAGAAGTATTTAAACAACACATTTATTTTGAATGAATGAAAATTGTCATCGATTGTTGGTAGGTTATGTTGGTAACAGTCCCATAAATGGTTATGAAGGTTAAAAGATTTTGATTATGGGGAATGATGGCAACGGTTATGAAAACTAAAAGGAAATGAAGAATCAGTCAACTTTAATTTATAATTATTCAGAAACCGCATGGACAATCTTATAGACGTTTAAAAAATAAATTCTTTAATTGTTTAACATCTTATTAAAGAAGGTTTGAAAATTTTCTATCATTTCAAAGTTATAAAATTTTTGCAGTTTTCATGCTCTTTCATAAGAGCCCCAGTTAAATGTTACTTTTTCATATGCAATTACGCATAATCTAAGTGGTGAAAAATTCTGAAAAAATTTAAGTATGTTTTTTAATAGATATTTAACGGTCTGTCAAAGTTTCATTGAATTCTATCATTTTTTAATAAGTCCAGTGTCCCTCCTTAAATAAATCCTAATTTGAAACAATGATTTAAACATATGATCATCTTTGGTATTTTGTTTAGAAATATTATCGACAACGTCTATCTACTTTTTAACAAAACATGAAAAAAAGAACAGTAACCCGATATAATTTTTCGGAATTTCACAGAATCAATTAATTTTAACTGAAATTCTAACTAATTGTTGGTTATAAAAAATAAAAAAATAAAAAAGTAACGAGAAATAATTGTATCGAGGTTATGATTTTTTCAGAATTTTAAAATAAAGTTAATGCATTTCCACAAAAATTTTTGTGCAACCAACAAATTGCTCCCTCATACCGAAGCTGAAAACAATACCGCGATCAGAATTGTAAATTCGACTATAGCATAGATAAGACCACAATAATAAAAATTTAAATTGAATGTTAATAAAGCCATCTGCTTAGCAGTTGAAAAATATTTCAAGTGATACACGGCTTTGCTCTTGAATTTAAATGCCACGTTTTTCGCAGCACTTAATTTTTTCCGTTAAAAGTATTAAGGATATTTTGCACTTCTTTATGTGGCTTGCCTTGTGCACAGTCCGTGAAACTGTGAAATACGTAGCATTGCTTTTTACATTGCAGATAAGCGCTTTTTCTACCAGTACTAATTGCAGTTGAATCCCCTTACATACCACGGTATTGTTTTTACGCTTTCACGGTAACATTTTTTGGCGACATGAAATTTCCGCGCAGAAACACGCGAGATCGCGTTCTATGCCTTGGACCTACGTAATTCACAATTAAATGATATACCCTCGGTCCAAAACCTTGGCAGAAACTATGCCAACACACTTACACACAGCTGCTTTCGCTTTCTATTTGTGTGCTTGCCAACACACGTCGAGCTTGATTAAATCAAATTTCAGAATCACGTGCATGGTAGAAAATACTTCATGTTGACAGCATCTACTTCAATCCGAAAATTTAATTCAGGAAATGATGAGCAAAAATAATACCCGCCCTCGCATAAAAAGGAACGACGTAAACTCCCATTTTGAGAATGATAATTCATATTGTTTTATGAATCGCGGTATCGTTACGTTTTCTTATATAAAAAAATTGTCATAACCACAAATGACAGGAAACTTTTCATCTTGCCGCCGTATTTGCCGAACTGTCCCTCGACTGATTTATTTTTACTGCTGAGAGTAACAAAAAATTTAAAAGGCAAGCGTATTGTGGATGGTGCGGATACTCAGAGCCACTACGATGGTACTTCACAGCTATGCGAAAAATGAGTTTTGAGGAGCAGTTCTCATGTGAACGCGCGCGCGCCGATAGTTACATTTTTTTTCTCCACTTCAGTAAAAGTATTTCGCAATGAAAGAGTCCAGGTAAAGATCATTCGACATCTAAAATTCAGTTGAAATAATTTACTCTCAATAATAAGTATGATGGATTTTAAAATCAGATTGTTGTAGTATGGATAGAGAAAACCCCGGTTTCAGGTATAAAGTTTCTGAAATACAGATACAGTCAAAAAAGATTTTTCGTAGTGTAGATTAATATCCGTCCAATATTTACATATTATTTTAATCAATGAAATCCATGAAATCACTTTTTATATGAAAATCCATTTGGATATACGTACGATGTTTCTCATTTCATCAATAATATCCTGATGCAAAAGAGAGCATAAGTAATTATTAATTCTTCGTTAGAATAATAATTTATACCTCACTGGTTTTAATTTGAATTCCTTTTTATTGTGTAATGTTTTTGCAATGGATTCCTTTTATGGTTAGATTAAAAGACAAATTCCTGTAAAAATAAAATTCATTCAAAACACTGAACAGATGTATGCAAATTAGCGTTTATCGCGACACTAAATGTTAAATCATTTCTCACGCAAGGGAGCAAGCACAATTAGCTGACGGTTATTCTAATTTCACGTCACATGACATTGAGATCGCGATTGTGCGATAAATTAATCAAAAAGGACGTAATTGATAATCATATATTAATTTTTGTTGAAAAAAAACATTATATATGTTTAATCGATTACATGACCATCACAATTATAACAACAATTGTTAAATATCCGAAAGGAATACATTTTTTTTTGTTTTACTAAAAAACGGAGTAAAAGTTTTGATGAACTGAATAATTTTGTATTTCCAATAATGCTCTGCTCTTATTTCCAAAAAAAAAATTGATATGATAAAAAAATTGATTACCATGTGAAGCAATATAAAAAAGGTTTCCTAAAATGGATGAAAAATTGTTTTGCTTCTTTCAAATAATGATTATCACTGATCGTATTTTGCGGGGAAAAATCTTTTACATCGTGACACGGGCAGTGTTTTTTAACAAATTTTTTCAGCCAACGCGTAAAGTTGTCGTCGTGTGACTAACGACTGTTGACTTTCACTTCGGGCTTATTTTGAACGGTGAATGAAAGCGGGAGGAGCGGCTTATTGCTACAAAATTCGCGTACGAAAGCATGTACTTTGGCGAAATGCTTAACACGATTAACAATGACACCAGAGTAAAAGAAACGAGGATTTGAAAAGCCAGAATTGTGGCGTGACCGCGAGTAATTTGCGACTTCCTTTGACCGCGTGGAGCGTTCTTCCACTTTTGATACTCAAATCTCATTGGAATAATACAAGCCGACTCGCAGGGCAAGGTCTATGTTAATAACAGAGATCTCTTCATTGCATGCACTGCGGACAAATCAGCTTTGCTTCGGTTTCACTTGCATTCATAATCTTGCCCCTGCTGTCATGAATATTTATCAAAACCAGAGGTGAAAAACAATCGGTGCAACTTGAAATAGATTGAAATTTGAACGGAAGAATGAAACGGAAGTTTCCGTCCTTGAGCGAAAGTGACGTTGCATAGATTCTTGTTACAACCTTTAATGGAATTAGTCTGATAATAAAATTCGATTTCTGGACGCCCGGTCGCTGGACATTTTTTTTAAAGAAATTGCATGCATCTTTGAAACTCGCGGTCAGTTATGGTGTTACGATTAATAAAAACAATAAAAACTTCTAGAACTGTGGAATGCTCCACGGGTCTGCAAAAAGCTCATGCAAAATTGAAACACAATGTGTTATTTGTTGGTGACGCGAAGTCATGTTTTATAAGGATGTATAGTTTCAAATAATATCACAATGTCGGCTGTTCGCGTGAACTTGAATTCAACGGTTGATGTATGAAAAATGCTCAATACGATCTCGCATAAGAAACTTGAATGAAAAACATATTCATCACCTGTTCCAAGGGATCAACATCGGGAATAAAATAATAAAACAACATCGATCAGCTTTTTGCGACAGCAAATTTTTATGTCACAATATCTTGCTCATGCTTATACATTATATTAGCAAAGATACGCTTACTTTATGATCACGTAGGACTCATAATTCTCAAGTACTCTTTATCGCACGACGGAGAAATAGTTTCTTCTGATTCTGAGTGGAATAATTTTTTTCGACTTGATACACAGGAATAGCGTGAAAAGCGCACTTACTCGGCGGATACTTTCTTGGAAAAAAAATGAAAAGAAAAGAAAATTGGAAATTTTGTCGAGTTCTTACAATCGCATTCATCTGTACGGGCAATTATTTACATTGCTTCTGTTGGGATTCATGTTAATCTACATTTTTAATTTTAATTCATTCTTTGAATTGAAATCACAAAGTGTTGCATAATTGCAAAATTAATTGTTCCACTGAAATACACTATTTCTGTTTGCTAATGAAACGGCGACAATTTTTTCTTTTAAACGATTGTTACATGTTGCAATGAAAAAGAGCTTTCGCTGAACATTGTTTGCCAGCAAACAATACGGCTAATTTTTTATGCATACTTTAGGTAGATAATGGTTATTTTCCACTTACACGCAAAGCATGAGTTAATTTCAAATAACAGTTACGCTATCTTGCTGTGTTCCGAGATCCATTTTTCAACCCTGTGCGATCGTTGCATTCAAGTAGAAGCTAGAAAAAAACATTTAAATGTTGCTTCCTTTTTATCGGCGACCACTTGCTATAATATTCTTGCATTATCTATATAACTATAGGCGGCGTTTTTGATAGTCGGTGTGTCTGACTATACCCGGGTATTATCTACTGCGACGCTGTCAGAAATAGTATAAGTAGAGGGCGAAGAACGCTATTTTCAGACGAAGATTTACACTCGACAGTGCATATATTCTCTTCCAGTTTGGTTAGTTATCAAATATTTATCACTCCTTGGAGAGTGCAATGAAAATATGAAAAACCAACATAAATATGAAAAATAAGTAACAGGAGATCCAATGTGTGCTTAAAAATTTAATCTTTACACTTACCGAAAATGCTACACAGAACTTAAAAAAATTTTTATAGTTAATTCAACAAATTATTTGTAGAAATTAAAATGTTTACACAATAATAACTCTTGTTTTGTAAATTGGGCAAATTGAGCATAATTGTGACTTATTGCTATTATAAAGAGTTTATACAGATTATCACACATTACAATGAATAAATAAATGAATTAATAAATAATTATTTTAAATTTAAAAAATGCTGAAAAATTGATTTGCACTACACTCTACGATTACATCATAATTTTTATTTTAATTTTTATCTCTTAAATTTTTAAGATAAATAAAATAATATTAAAATAACAAGGAGATCAACCGTGGAACATGAAGATCATATCTTGAGTGCTTCGAAAGAACAATGATTGAACCTTAGTTCTAGAGTGAGAAAAAAAACCAATCATTCTGCAGGAAATGACATGAACACAACCGAGTCGATAACTAAATTGTAATTGGATTTTCAATAAGATTCTCTCTGTGAATTCAGATTCACGCGATCTTTCGGAATAACAAACCTTTCTTATCGCCACCGTAATCTATTCTGAATGGCTGATTGTATGCCAAGTGTAATAATTTGCCAAAGAGATATACTTGAATACTATTAATCAAATAGATTTCATTTACAAGTATCGACATACAGGGATATCCACGTTTTGTTACATGAAATATTTAACGCTGTCGTTTGTAACGTTAAATAATGCATGTGGGACAGGACTTTTTCTTTAATTTAATAAAAGATTCATTAAACGTACAATTTTGAAACGTTTCATCTCATTTGAAGTTTGAATGCCTGTACATTTTTAACATTTGTTACGTATTTACACCAGTTTTTAGAAAAGCGCTTTCTGAGATGCATCTTCTATCGTTTTCTTCTAATCTTTTCTCGGGTAAATGGAATAAGAAAATACTTTACAGCTCATGTTTACGAAATAGCTTAGGCACAAAACGAATCTGATTTGAAATCTCTCATTTTAAAAGATACTCGTGTACGTTGATTTAAATTGAAAATTTCAACTTTTTCATTTGCTGTGCTATTTCAACCTATTACAATATACAATGAGTTGAAAAAACAATTCTAACTCTTTCATCTCGCTTCGTTCAACTTTTTAAAGTTTGTGCAAATTGTTTTCTGAGAGTGATACATTCGTTCAAATGATACTTAGTGATTGAATTGCATACAACGAATTCTAGCAGATTCTAAGGTCTTCATTTAAATAGACGAAACAATGGAAATAGACAAAATAGATAAACTCTTGGAAATATATTTGAGTTTTAACAATCAAATTTTTCGATTATGCTTCGTCGTGTTCAAACCAAAACGTCATACAATAATAACAAAAAGCCAGATAAATCATTCAACACTTTATTAAATTACAACGAGAAAATTGAACATTTTTTGATGTACGATCGTGTACATTTCTATCGATATTGATTATTTCTTCACACCCATAATTGTTTGCAGCCATTGAAAGTCAAAATGAAATATGGCAACGTTTCAGCTGATGAAAACATTGGATCCCTTACGGAAAAGTACTACCCACGTTCATAGTTGCTACATATAACTACAGTATTTTTTAGAAAACTGGGCAAAACCACAGAAATTCCTGTAATCACTAAAGGCTTCTGTATTATTTTTCCGTAAGGGATTGTAGTTTCACAACCAACTTTATATACTATGGTGCAAATAACACGTAAATTTGTAAATCAAAATATCTCTTGTATAACGGTATTTGAATCAAATTAGCATAATTTATGATGGATTTAATTTCACATATATATTCTATGGCTTTGTGTAGAAATACATATAAAACAGGAATACAGAAATGCTTTTAAAAAATGGCACTCTCTATCGTCCTTCGTAAAAATAAGCTTGTGAACTTAGTAGCTTACAACTAATATTGATTACATATAAAAAAGGATTTCTAACACAACTGACCTTACTAAAATTCTCTTAAATCAAAAGAATAATAGATGTTAAGTGCCTTAGGAAATAAAAAGTTTTTTTTGAATGTGCTACAGATATTAGAATCCAGATATTGACAAAAATAACAAAAGTAACAAAAGTAACAAAAATAACATAAGTAACAACGTATTCGAATTTAAGAAAAACTACTTTCTACACTCATTGGCGTGAAAGTTGTCTAAGGGGTCGGTACGGAAAGCAGAAAAAAATGAGCTTTCGCACTAAAAAATAATAAACTTAACATAAATAACAAAAATAGCAAAAGTAACGACGTGATCGAATTTAGGAAACACCATTTTCTACACTTAGTGGCATGAAAAATATCTAAGGGGACGGTACGCATTGTATAAATAAAATGAAACTTTCACACTTAAAGAAAATTAAGGTTAGCATAAATAACAAAAGTAACGACGTAATCGAATTTAGGAAACCCTATTTGTTACTCTCAGTGGCGTGATTATTTATATTATTCATTTTTACAATTACACCATATAAATAAAAAATATAAATTTATATATAAATTTATATTATTTATTTTTTCACAATTACACCATATAAGTGTGGCACACCTATGGGACCCATTTTTTCGTATTCATGGGATCCCAAGGGACTGAAAAAAATTTTGGTTACATTGTTTCAAGGCTGGTGTTTTCAAAAAAGTCAAAATTTTTTTAATGAACGCTAAAAAGCCCGTTCATTGACGCTTTGCGATTACTGATCGTACCACCAGGCTTGAAAATTTGGAACCCTATTTTTTTCGTCACTTCAAGGTCCCCGGAACACAATAATTTGGTTTTTAGTAGGGTTTCATACAATTCCAAAAAAAAAATTTTTTTTCCTTTAACGGGTTGATATATATTTGGAGCGACTTATATAATTTATTATCGTACTGAGTTATGAAAAAGCAATGCTACAATGAAAAAGATTTTGTTCATATTTTTTTTTATATTTATTCTCACAAGTAAATAGTTTAATTGTACTACATAATCATGAAAGTTTTATTTTAGTATCATAAGTGAATTTGAATGAACAACAAAACATAAGACTTTTTTTTTCTGGTTGACCGATTTTCCCATTTTTGTCCTGATAATTTTAAATCTATTCAATGTTACATTAAATTTCCAATATCTATTAAGTTTTTTTTATTTGACTGATATCTCTACAACTCGTTCAATTATTTAGCTATACATTAATTCTAATTAAAATAATTTATTTATGTTGCTAATCTTGTCATTATTATTTTCAAATATTAATCATGCGTTCATCAGGTGATGTGGAAATGTTGTAAATATAAATCATTCAGCAGATTATTTAGAACGCAAAACTTAAAACAATCTTTCTGAATGATAATACCCCACACAGACGAAAATATATTGCAAATTATATTTCACGTATATTTTATGTATTCAAAATAGAATCATATATATTCTACATATTCTGATATATAAATTATTTAATATAAATTTCATCGAAAAAGTATATTATATTCATATAATAAATATAAATTTGACATATATTCGTACATATATTTTCGTCCCTGTAAGACGAATTATTAATATGAAATAAAGTTGCAATTTATTTGACATCAGTCATCTCGTTTCTCAGGTAACAATCCGGAGTACAATCCGTATTATTCTATTGCAGAATAGGCCAGTAAATGGAAAATCGATATTCAATTCTATACTAAATTTATAGCTCGCTCAAATATTTGAATGTTTTTGTGATTTTGATTATCGCGCATGAAATTTTTTTTGGCAGATGTGAAATATATCCAGTTATTTACTGTGCATGTACAGGAACCGCAGATTTTCTATTTTTACTATATTTTCTACTCGATGTATGACAAATGACCGGACTATTCAGAATCGTACAGATTTTTCTACAATGCAAAATAAATAAAAACAAAACAAATATAAACATTGTCAATTAAAGATACGAATTTATTGATACAGCTGAAATAGATGTGCCAATGGATTCGCTTCATTTCTATATTATTTCTATATTTTTCACGATATGGCTATAAATTACTCGTTGACCACTGCATACAATCTACTTGTTTACATAATGTTTGAGTCAACTTCAAGTACGTTCTCGATTAAATATAATATGAGCAGCAAATCGTCATCATCATACTACAACTGTGCAAAATATTGAAGTTATTTTGTTATAACTTCACAGACTATTAAGAAACCGATGATAAACATTATGGCGTTTACTCATAGCGGAACATTTCCTTATTCAAAGTGAAACATTTCGCAATCATATTTTTGAATAAAAAAATTGATTCTCTGAGGCTTTATGCTGTGCTCGTTGAAGCATATAAATATATTCTGGTAAGGAATAACATCAAACATATTTTGCAAAGTCAACGCGAATGAGAAATGTAATCACCTGAATCATTCGAACTTGATCAATTTCGTTTACACAAGACCATGAAAAATTGATAGAAAAATGTTTTGTAGAATCTCTGATTCTGATTTTTTCTCTTCGTAACGGGTGAACATCATTTTATTACGATAAGAAATAGATCAATTTAAGGACTATTTACGTTTACGCGAATTTTATTACAACTTTACGATATATAAATATACAAATTCGGTTAACAGAGAAGCAATAGATCATGAATGGAGAGCTTGAGTAAAGTTATGTTCACAAAAATAACACTAAAAAATGCATTTGCCAAGTACATTAAAAGCAGAGAATTCTTTGGAGGTCCTAAAATCAGGGAGTATTAATCTTGACCATAAAAAGGTAAATAACAAGGTTTGCGACAGAGGATGCAAAATGGCGTGGCAGCGCCATTATTTTCCCTCGCGAGAACTAAAAATAGCGTGACCCTTCTAACTTCTGTGGTTTTGCTTATTTAAAGCGAATGTGCTTCTGAATATCCGTTCGTCCAACTATACCGACTCATTCACCTGTTGATATAAATTTCACGAAACGTAGCATCAAAAAAATGTCATATACGTGAAGTCGTGCGACGTTTTTCTAAAAGCTCACAGTACGACAAATATTTCAAAAGCTTTTTTTTATTGGAAAAAATATAGCTGTTCAAATAACTTTAAAAATGGATTTGATGATGTATAGTTCAGCCGCGTGACACTGTTGCATGAAAAATAAAATATTCATTGCAGCATAAATACTTGTAGAAATATTATGAATTCAAATTTCAGTCAATTCGAATTCGAAAAAAAACGAAATCGAAATTCAGTGATTATGAAAACTTTTAACAACACGGAATAGGCTAATAACAGTATAGTTAATACGTACGATTAACAGTGCAATAACATAATGCCCATTGGGAGTAGGTAAAGTTAGGTCATCGCAAAACGGTACGGGTCTATAAATGATCAGTTAGTTATTTGAAATAATCAGTTAATGTAATAACAATTTTTGAATTTATTAAATTAATGTTGAATAATAAAATAAAATTAACAGACTTTTTATTGTTATTAAATAAAACATTGTGCTAATAAGATGTGACAACAAAATAATTTAAAATTTTGATAATTTAAAGTGCGATAATAACGATATCCGCACCTACTCATAATTTTATATTAAATTTATTAGTTCAGAACGGACTATAAACAAAACTAGCTGCTCTCACTTTGACTGCACTTCTAGTCAATACTTGTGATTAACGCGCAAGCGAAAGCGTTATTTATAATTTGATTTTCATGTGTATCGTAAAAGTTGTAAAGCACTACTACCATGAAGATGTGACAAAGTTCTACCAGCATGAGTTTAAAATTTTGATACTCAGCTCATCATATGAGTTTTCGAAGTAGATCAGTCGTACGGCTATCCATCAGTCACGGATTAGACGAAGCCGATATATCTCTAATACCGCTTAATGTCAACCCATGGCAACTTCCACTGACGTGACTAAACTTCCTGTGGTTATCTCGTAGTCTTGAACTTCCATTAATTTTCTCCCAGTCGTAAGGTGATTAACGAGGTTATGCATTCGACGTATTGAATAATGTCGAATGTACAATTAATGCGGGTAACCTAAGCCGGAGTTTTGTAAATTATGCGTCGGTATTGCGGATTAATTTTTTTCTCCAAATTTTTTTCATCGTCGTGTTCTCAAACAATTTCATTACAACTGCTCGATTTTCCTATTACTATTTTATTAATTAACACAGTGCATTATTGGCTGTAATTTTATTGCTTCGTTGTCGAATAAAATATATTATGTCAAAGTGTTTCCCCATCCGTTTTCCCAAAATCGATATTCATTAATTTTTTGTTTTATAGTGAAAGAAGTTAAAACTACTGTGTTACAAAGATTTATGAACCGAATATGCGCTACTAACATATTTTATAGGTAGATTTACTTTTATTATTATTTTAAAACTTGACTAAATCGTATACCAAAATTCATTCTTTTTATAATGGCAAATTTTATTTTACAATTTATTGTTACCTAATTTTATTAAAGTATATGTACACCCTAGACGTATGTTTCTCAACTTACCCTTGAAAATTAAACTAAATAAACGAACATGACATTTGAGAATGGAACGAAAAATTATTTCCAATACAAAATGTTGATAAAGTTTTTCATGGAGGGCAGTTAGAAGTTAAAAAAAATAAAAACTATTTGAAATTGGTTTGTCAATTGTTTAATGGAACGGTAACCATTTCGTTTTTGTAAAGAAAAGAGTCTCTGGTTGACAGTTATCGTTGTTTGAACAAATTGTAATTTCGATTCATCTATTTTAAAATGAAACAATAAACACACGTATTATTTAAATGGCATTTCTGTTTTATTTTACAAGTGTCTTAGAGAAAACGTTTTTAGAGGTTTAAATTTACACATCAAATAATTAATTAATTCAAGAGGTCCTTGATTAATCAGCGAGACAGTGTTGCGAATCTCTTTGTGGCATGACAAGGCTTGAAGTGCCGAAGGTCATGATCGTTCTCAGTAAGTAAAGTCGATACTCCACAATTCCAAGAAGGCGAGGGTATTGGATTTTGACTTATGAGCTTAGTTCAGCATTTTGAAACTTGATTGAATAGAAAATTGGACGAAACGAACGATTTCATTGTTTGCCCTAATTTATGTTGAAACGAATCAAATTGTGAATTTCTCTTAGTATTATTTATTGTACTTCTGATTTGATTTTTGAATTATTAAATTATCCATCGACTGTTTTATCATCACTATCATTATAAAGTTTAATAAAGTTTTATGAAGTCAAATGAATGTAAATCAAGCATGATTTTAATGATCAGTATTTAAACCGCAAATGGGTCCTAAGAAAGTAATTATCTAACCAGATATTTGAAATTAATATGTTACACGCTAGGATGATCAGTGAAATTGTCCAGAAATGTAACCTTGGATGATGTTATCTGAAATAAAACGATGGTACTCAATGCCAATAGTATATTTTGCAACAAGAGAGCAAAATAAGCTTTTATTAAAATTGGAATTTTTGAATATTAAAATTTTTGTGAATTCTGATGTTCTTACAAATCTCACAGGTCTTTTACAATCTTGTGGATTTGAGGGTCATCGAAGAATTCTCATGGAATCCTGCGAGAAATCTTAGTGGATTTCCGTGGATCCTTAAGGATTTTTGTAGGTCTGTGTGAATCATCGTAGAATCTATGGGAAATTCTCATAAGACCTGCAGTGTTTATTAATTAGTAACTATTTCTTGGACCATTTTATACGCCATGTGAACTGTCTTCGATCATGAATATTTTAACAAAATTACAACTATCAAAGTGATGACCGGCAAGTTTAATTGCTTAAACGATTTTGGTATTGATTGAATTATTTCAATTACCAAGTTTCAACAATTAATGCATTTATTGTTAACCTAAATAGTTATTTTCAATCGTAGTTTATAAACCGTTGAATGTACAACTTACTTATATTTTAGATTGTTTCGAAATTAATTTTTGATGCAGCATCTATCCAATAGGTTATAACAGCTGGATTGGGTGATATTTTATGATATTGTTCACAACGTAATTCATTTGTTTTTTGTCTATTTTTCTATTAGAAACAATCCATCTTAAGACTTTACAAATGCCACCAATCATTCACCGTACAATCGTACAGTTTCTATATATTGAACAATGCAAAAGTTGAAATAATAATATATTGGCGACAAAATATGACTGCGTTATTAAAACAAACTTCGCTGTAGGTTTCGGTTCTTACTATTTGTATCTTCTACTATAGCATTAGGCATTAAAGCATTTTTCTTGTGAACATAAATTCGTTAAAAGAAGCTGGGGAGAGAAATTCTTTTACCAAGTAATGAATTTCCATTGCGCACAATTTATCTTCTGCTCACGTTATACGATTCCGAGGTATTAGCCATTTGTGCCAGTGTTCCTCTGGTTACGAGAAACCATTGCACGGAGTTCGGCATTCCACAGAATGAATGGCTCCTTCAATTTCTATTTTTTCCGCCCGAAAATTTTATGACTCTTATTAAAGCGGTGGAATTCGAAAGCTGTTAGCAGCTTTTTATGACCACACAATAATGAGCACTTTGTGTACCCTGCATAACAACTTTTAATCCAAGCTAATTTGTTGTGCAATGTTAATTGCATTTTAATTATGCGATCGCGAGAGACTAACGTAAATGCAGGTGTTCGATTGCCGTGATGCATAAGGCAATGAATTTATTTTTCCTTATCCTGATTTAATTCCTTTTTAAGGTACTAATTTTTGTGCGACAGTATAGTTTTGTCAAATTTGATAATGATAGTGTAAATAATTTAATAGATCTTAATTTTTTGCACATATCGAAACTAAAAAAACTAAAAAAAAATTCAAAATGCATTATGGTACCCGGGCGTACGGCGGTTAAAACTTTGTTATTCAGTAATATCAAAGTTTTAACCGCAATGTTCTAACCGTACTATAAATTTCTCATATCTTATTAAGATATAATAATTAAAATATTTCTGTTTTTAGTACGAGTATCAACGTACGAAATGTTCTATCCCGGGAAAAGTCCACGTCTGATTATACCTAAAAATAGTCCTGATCAGTCCTTGGCTTTTTTTCCCGGGGTTTAATTGAGCTGTTGCAGAAATTTGTTATAAACATATTTTGATTTAATTTTTTATGTGACAAAATGTGACTAAGTTTTTTTTGTCATGAAAGGTAAGCCTGATAAGTAGATTTAGTTGGGTTTTGATAGCTTTGTGATGTTTTTTTAACTTCGTGACAGTTTGTTTTTTTCATGCATTTAACTTGATGTAAGCAAACTTTTCTTTTGATTTTGAGTTCCAGAAACACTGGTTTTTTCCAGATTTGAAAAGCTCGGTAATCACCCTCGCCAAAAAATACTACAGAAAACAATAAAAATATGTATAGTTACTGTAACCAATTATTTTAGTAACTATCTATAATGTTTACTTCACTCAAAAGGAAGTGTTCGCAAAAACGTGTTCGCGGCCCTTCAAGCTGCCAACATTATTTCTCATTTCATTCAATCATCTGTTATGACGCATTATAATTTATAATGTATTAAAATTGATATCTTTTTGCATGAAATACATTGTACATTTTAAAAATACCGAAAACGCTCAAAACTTTGATCAAAAAAGAAATTATAAAATATTACGAGCATTTATCGTACGATGTGAATTGTGAAATTTTTTGTAATATTTTACCTACTTAATTAAATAATTGTAAAAACTGAATGTTTTTGATAGATCTCGTCTGGAATATTTCACATTTATTGCAAACTTCGGAGACTCGTAGAAATATTTCTGCACCCATATATTCGTTTTGTATCCAATTTCTTCCCACATTTCTCTATATGTATTGTATGTTGACCCAGCTTTAGCGGTGTAAAAAGAAAAAAATATCAAAATTCAATGAAAAATCCTAAATTGATATTTTTGTTTGTACTCATTTGTTCGTTGTATTCTTACAATGATCTAAACGAATAAAAACGATTCATACAACAACATTTGTTTTAATCAAATTACAAAAAATTCGTTCCTTACAATTTCATTAAATAATGTTATACAGTAGTATACCTTCTGCATAGTCAGCCGTAAATTAGCATTGTTATCGTATTTTAAATAATAAAATATATTTTTTGAATCCCGCTTCAATTTTTTTTCTTCAATAGAATTTAATTCTTTGTACCGGATAGAGTATCCCCTCTTAACCTCACCAACACACCACAAACAAACGGATCGCGCGCACACCAATGCTTTCACAGTGGCGGGACTAACACAAACACGTATATTCCCACGCTCCTCACACCGAGACGATTCGCAACTTATCCGGCACGATGAGTTAATATTCATGACCCAAAGTACACGGAAAGATATGACGCCATAATTTTTACTTTAGGTAAAGAACTAGATTGGTATTTCTCTACCAATCTAGTTCTCGTACTGTTAGAATCAGTAGAATTCACTAAGAAATCAATAAAATTTACCAAAGAGTTTTCAAATATTGGCAAGTTCACATCAAAGTTTACTCATAATTCACATCATATTTTGGTTGCAACTTACAACAAGTAATTTCCGTAAATATATGCGTGCGCATGCTCCGTGCTCTAAGCATTGAACTGCGGTATCGCTTATGCTCACTAGGACCAATGGAATATAGGGGATTCGTCAAGGGTTCATGCGACCAGGTACGAGAGTTCAAAATCTGTTATCAGACATTTTTGATGTACTAATTTTGAATGGAAATTTGACGGAAGAATAATTATCAACGTATAAGAAAATCGACTTGACAATAAAATAAAAAATAAAAACATATAAAATAACATTCCAGAAAATAACAATGTCACTACCAACTTTCAAGCGTTAAAACGAATTTCAGCAAGTGAAAAATCAAATTTTTTAAAAATATGAAATACATAAAAATTATAAAATGACTTAGTAATTTCTACTCCGTGACAGTTCGCGTACTCGTTTAATAGAAATATGTAGAAAAATTTGTAACATCATTTCTCTTCATGCATAAATAAAAGCAGTATTACTCGAAAAACAAATATTTAAATACGCATATTTATTTTGTATGAATATTTTATACAATGAAAAAAAGGTCTTTTTTCCCAATAATACAAAATGTGAAAATCAATAGAGGGGAAACTATCTGTGATACAGATATTTTATGTTTGCTTTGTTTCGACCTACGCTTTTATCCATTAATCATTATTGAACATTCTTTGTTTATGTCTACGAATGTAACACCACCTGCCAGCAAAGGAACTTAATCGTCTAGCAGAACATAAAATGTACCAGAATCAATCACGCTACTCCGATGGCGTACATCTTTCATTCAGCCTCATCGAACTCGTCCAATTGATCGCGGATTCCAATTTTCCCCGTGCGTATATATTTGACCGAGGCTGACAATGACTAATAGAAACAAATCATGTGTACATCTATTTATTATTACGAGAATAAATGCTTCAACTGGAATACGTGATCCAAATCAAATCAGTCATGCATTGCCGACGAATTATCGAATCTCGGAAACTATTTGCTAGATCAATACTTTAATATTCTCAATTCTTAACTGAGCAATTAGTTATTCATAAATTCAAGTCCGTTCTATGGTCTTACTTGGAATTCATGTCTTCAACACAACAAAACATCCAATATCACTTTTATTTTCTTTTATTTGAACAAAATCACCTTGATCTGGTTAAAAATTAAACAATTTTTTTCTCAAGGAAATAAAAAAGGCACTTTAAGTTTGATCTGATCAGACATGGACTTTTTTCCCCGGGGAGATTACTTAATATTCTTGATATTACCCTAATTTTAATAATATATATGAGCAAATATGAAACAATATAATTCGTTTATGAACCGTTTTCACTTGTAAATATTGAGATTGAATATTTTTTGCTTTGCAACCTTTTCTTCCATTCAATTCCTTAATAGTGATGTCATGAATAGAAATGGAACATTTTCACTTACTTCTTGTTCTATTGTATACAATAGGTATATATTGTATATGTGCCCTTATAAGGTAACGATAAAATGTTTCATTGTAAGAAAGAAACTTATATTTGAATTTATATTAAATAGTTAACAAAACCATTATATTAAAATATTTCTACTCGAGTTATGATTAGAAAATAATAATAAACAAATTCTCTTTGTACAAATTTTTTACACAACTTTGATGTAGTTACAATGAAAATTCTAATTTTGTAACTGTTAATCAAATCATTACAAATAAAACAGTATTATATTTAAACAAATACGTTTATAAAAATAATAAAAGTGTTTTTGTCATTTGTTGTGTTGTGAAAAGTTAAACAATTACAAAAATTGAGTTTATGAAAAAACTAACTGTATTCCGAACCTCTTGATTAACTTTCATTGTTCTTGACTTCAATTAAGTTTAGCAAGTGAGTAATTTGTTTGAAAATTAAGATTTCAACTGCTATATACGTTATCCCCTTTTGGCAAGTGTCACTTGTTGCTTCGAAGAAAAGATACCTATGCACGTACTTCTGCTAAGCGTGAAACTGTACTTTCTTTATCACTTAAAAAGGAAATCCTTCATGACACCAGGGATTAAAGTAAATATATTAAGGGGGTGTCAATTACCGATATCGATGATTCGTTTTCGTCTACTATCTGGCAAGACTAATCTTAGCGACATCGTTTGAACTTTCAAACGAGCAGCATAATGGAGTCTAGTCACGAAGTTTTCCAGTAGAGCGCATGAGAGTTTCCATTTCGATTAACACGAAATGTTCTGAGAAAGATGCTCGGTGTGTTCTAAACGCAAATTTTTAAGTGTATAGTTGCAATTAACGACGTGACTCTCCATTTGTTATGCGGAAAGAAATTTTTGTGTAACAATTACAAAAAACGATAATCTTTTTTGCGAGCTGTTCTTCACTTTAAGGATTTTGTCTTCACTTTTTAAGGTGAAGACAAAATCAGTGTTCCAATTTTTGTCATGATAGCTTCTTACTCCCGGCAATACACATGGAAAAAGTTGTTGAATATATATTATTTAATAATTACTCAAAGTAATTTAGCAATGGATTTTATATATACAGATGTTTCATTACAGGTCTTGGTTGTACGATGTTTCATTTTCTAATGGCGTTACCACGAACATCTAACGTATTTGACTTCCACGTTTTCTAAAGCTGAATTTGAGAATGGTTTTCTATTAGAGTAGAAGCAGAAGACGCAAACCTTACAGTCGGCACGAACTTTTTTGTTGTGCATCACGACTTCTTTCACGATGTGCGTTGATTTTTTTACACCCTGCTGGTATTCTTTGTAGATATTTTTAAAATTTTAATATTACTATAATCATTCTTGTGTAAATAAATTACGAAATCATTTATAGGGATGATAAATAACTTTTCACACTTAATATACAAATTTTACATCATTATTGCAGCATCATCTTGTATTAGAAAATTACTATTACGTTGCGACTCTCACATACACAGAAAGTAATTTTGAATTCTATTCGAAATTCAGTAGTGTAGGGTACGGGCTTAGTTTTATCCTTATTGTTTTTTTCAAACTGTAAATGCAAAATGTTTTATTTCTATAATACTTTCGATCTTGGGAGTTCTCAAAAAATCGTCAATTTTTAAGCAGCCCTAGAGTATAAAATACTCAAGAAGAAAACTTTTATCGAATTTGAATAAAAATAAAAAAAGAACTTGAGCTCGTATAAAAGTGTATAATACACAATGATAGACGAAAAAAAACGAAAAAAGTTCTAAATAATTTCTTATCGATATATTGGTAGGATTGTATGCATAATTGTACGATTCGCTGGCTAAAATTGTAATTTGCATAAATTAACTGGTACTATTTCCGGTTGTTATCGGGATTTGTAAATAGGTTGTCGGAATGACATGTTTAACATGCATTGCAGCGACGGAGTGTTCAAAAAAATACGACTGACTCTGACACGTACACTGATCAGCTTAGTTGGCAATAGTCAATTTTGACTATTTTAAATAGAAAATTAAAAGATCGAATTAAAAAGTATTTTGAATAAAATAAATTTAAAAATATTTTAAATAATAATTTAAATAATAAAGATGATATTTTTTCTAAGAAAATGAACAAATACAAAGAACCAGACGTACAGAAGGGATTAAATTAAATTTAGTAATATTGATAGGAAATGCAACAGTTTTGTTACATTAGAAATGGGTTTTTTTCTGTTCTAAGCCATTAAAGTTATGATTGAATGCGAAAATTGTTGAAGAAATATATGAATAGATGTTCCTACTTTTTCATTTTAACCACACCCAGCATTTGACGTAATTATTGCTGTAATTAGAACGATACATTATCCTCAAAACTTTTCGCTCAACGTAAATTACGGTAAATGCTATTATCCATCCCAACAACTATTTATCTAAAATATGTTGAACTCGTGTTTCACATTTCTAAACTCGAGAGGTTTACTATGATTCGCTGATCAATATTATTGTAACTTCTCCGTCCAACAGTGATGTTTAGCAATTGAATTATAAAATTCCACTCACGCAATTAGAATTTTGAAACAAAGCGTTTTTAAACATTTATGTATCCTTTAAGCTCACATCTCAAGTTTGAACATTTCAATTTGATTTTGAGGTAATCTAAAAAAGTCACTTTCCTATTTCTACTACTTGGATTTGTTACGAAAATACAAGACTCGAGGAAGGAACTTTTTTTTTTATAAAAGTGGCAGTTTTGGTTTATTACCCATACATTTTGCCATCAATAAGATATTCTAACAGAATGGTTAAACTGAAGTGCAATTTATCTTTCCTGCTCTGCAGTGCCATTAACTAGAATTTATTTCGTTTCTCAAACTCTGGGTCATTATGTTAATGCACACACCACGTAGGTAAACTAACTCAATCATATTGCAAAAGTTTCATGAAAAAAAGGGTACAGTTGAATTTGTGATACGGGTTAATTAGTAACAACTGGCAAAGTGCGAATTGAATAAGACATTAAGGTAATAGAATCATGCATAAGACAACCATTTCGGTTAGACGCTGAATGAATGCCAGGCTAAACAAATGGTCATATCAATTGATCGATCAACAAACGGTTCGTGTAAACATCAACTCGCTCTACCCAACGTTTCGGGCTCTTGATGGTTATAAATTGTAATGCCCCATTGGTCATATCAAACATGCCCATGAAAAACAGATACAAAATCTGATAGTTTTCAATGCAATGCTCATAAACATTTAACAGCTCAATTCAACCTGGACTAAAAACACTGATGCTTACAGTAACATTTCAATCAATATTTACAAATCGTCGTTACGAAACAAAAATACTTGAAAAGTCTTATTCTTTTTAAAGAAATACGAACAATTGACTAACGAGAATGAATTTCACCTGAGCTTCGAGACGAAGTTTTTGAAGCAAGGCTATAGGCGGACGATAGATATTTAATTTATGGCTGACTGGCTGTGACCGGTCGGGAAATGCGCACCTCTCGACGCGTTTGTGTTAGCAGATCAAAAGCAATGTGCAAGTAGCATCGCACCATACAGATAGTCGTAAGCAGTGTTAGTCGGAAAAGCAGCTGAACCTGACGGCTGATTGATCGAGAATATGTCAATTTCGCGTTACACAACAACCCGTGTCAATGCCTTACTTGCGTGTACTGATAAATCGATCTGACAGCCGAAAAAAAACACGGAAGACTACACGTTGCAGAGCATTTTTCTTCGTTATCAGTTTTGTGCGACGGTTTTCTGCTCAATGTTATATCGCCGACAATGTTGTCGTTTCATTGCGGCTGTTCATGTTCCATCTGAAATGAGACAGAGGATGGAAGCAAGCGGTAAACAAAAGTTGACCGTTAATTATTTTCACGGGTTGATAAGGCAGTTGTGAATATGTGGTTTCATCAATGTGTTCGCGTTGTGCAAACGTGCCGCAACGAAAAGTCAGGACGAAGTAAAATTGTCACGTAACATTTGAAATGTTGCAGAGACAAAAATAAATGAAAACTATTGTAAATGTTGTTGTTGGCTGTAGTGGCTATGTGAGATGTACAGTAGGTTTCACGTACGCCAAGGCTGGAAACTATTGTAAATAATAGATGTGAATAGCGCCAAAATTAAATCACACGTTCCGTATACCATCAAAATTCAACAAAGTAAACTAACATAAGAAAATCGGTGCATGGGATTTTTTTTAACAGGACTCCAGATTTGTGATATCAAATATTTCCAGTGAATCAATTTGCTAATTTCCAAAACCAAGTTGCCAGATTATTCTGTAATTAAAGAACTTATTCTGTAATTAAAACATCTATAATTTCATGAACTAATACTTTACAAATTTATTTTTTACAAACCATCAGAGCATATATGGTTGAACTGACTCGGTCTCTGGAGCTTTACTTCAAGGGGATCGTATATTTCAAGAAGAAAGGTATCATAATGTTCCCTTTAGTATCATTAAGGATCTATTAGTTATTTTCTCATTTGACTTCATTTGCTTCTAGAAGCATTTAAGCGATTCCTTGGGACAAGCGTCAATTACATTCTGAGCATTTAAAAAAGACTTTTCTTGCTTGGCTTTCCCCGTCTCTACCGCACCTTGCAGTTATGTATTTCAAAGATTTTTTAAATACAGTAACGATTCGGATGATGTAGTAAAATTATGTCTTGCGTTTGCACCAGTAAGCACTGAAATGATACATAAAGTCTCAGCGTCTTTGTTGGCATTTGTTATAGGATATCAGTTGGGTCTTAAGGTAGTAATTTAATATCAGCTTTGGAGAGACAAATTTGTGTGAACGAATCGTTTGATTAGACATTTAAAATGACTTATACGTTATTTACGGACTGGTCGCGTTTCGTGACATATTGTAGCAGTGGATTCTACAGCTTTAAATTCACGTAGCAACCGAGAATATGATTGCATTGAAATGAGAGTAATGAACGTTGTGCATTTAAGTATAATATCAATATTTTAAAGGTTGGTACTGACGTTTTATATCAGAGAAATATAAACGTTACTTAGAAAATTGTATCGAAATTTATGGCTATTGCTTATAAGGTTCTACTTGAATGAATTTTTATACAAATTTCATATGAAAATTGTTTCCATATTTTAAGCAAAAAACGTGTTCAAAATACATACTATATAGATATAGTATTTTTATGCCAGCAATTTTATAATCAAATGTTCATCAGATTCTACAGATTTCAATTTTCACGATGTTTGTTTATCTAATTTGGGATGGAAATACATATAGTCGGTAAAAATCATAATATACATAGAGCAATCGATTCATAATAAGGTGTACCTATATGCCATTTATGCGGATTTTCTTCTTACGGTAACCAATAAACTAGCTCCCATTTATTATCATAATTTCAAATGTTTTGAACTAACATTTGAATCGATTTTCTACTCACAGTAACTGAACGATATTTTTTATGACCGGAAAACAGAAAGTTTTTTTTCACAAAGTTGAAAGTCATAACTTTCGTATATATTAAATGTTAAAAAATCATTGATAATAAAAAAAATTCAATTATCCGAATTTTTCACGAAAACATTCAAACTATATTTTGATGCAGGATTATCGTGGTAAGCCGAGAGTATTTCACATAAAACCGCAAGAGAAATAGTCTATCTTCAATGGAGATAAATGATCAAAATAACATTATTAGTTCGGGGACACAAGACTCTGGACAATGGTTGAGTATGCAGGTGAGTTTACCGGGAAATTTAGTAGGCATCTCAAGGAAATCGAATTGATGAACTGGTATGTTATGAATTCAATCCAGGAATCTTGACGTTGGATCTACATAAAGTTAACCGCATGGATGAAACTATGGCCCTCATCAGGTCAGCCCGTTGGAAGTCCGTTGAGAGCAAAAATATAATTGTCTATCAAAATCTTGTTCAAAATGTCAATGAAAGAAAATTGTTTCAAAAAATGTCCAAACGGTTTTCACTATTTTCAGTCAGTAAAAATGAAATGAACGAACGGAAATTAAAAAGTCAACATTTTAATTAAAACTAGAAAAACGAAGTTAGACGAAGCAAGCACACGTCTTTAAAGAGGAGATCAAAAACTACAAATTTGGATAACAAACATAATTTTCGCATTCAATTTGAAATAAATGTCCATGGTTTTAATCTTTAACAATCATTTTTTTCTGTAAACTTAAATCGTCTTAAGTTGTTTTTATTGCAAACGACTCAATTAGATACATTTAATTTTGCTTTCGATTCTGAGATTGTTGGAACTTTATGAATCTTTACTAAAAGAAATTATGTTTGTTTGTTTGTCATGATTTGACAAAAAATTGTCATGAGTTTTTAAGAATATAAACATAATAAGATTTTGAGAATCAAAATTAGAATTGTAAATAATTATAAAATTTTAATGGTTACATTCAGTATGTCTGTATAGGGTTATTTATCAAATATTAAACAAAGTTTACAATATCTTTAAAAGCGCTTTTGGTTGCAATGATTCAGAGATATATTAATATTGTATATCATAATTAATTTCAAGTGCACGTCATTTATGTGAATATGAATTAGTGCTTTATACTTTTAGAGTCATATTTCCCAATTAACGTAATGAGCGTTACGTGTTTATAATAAAGATGATCTATAATATCATATCATTATCTAACTACCTTTTCATTCAAGTTATATAAGACTGTGAAAATAAGAACCGTGAGAAATTTCAAATCGACTCTTTAGTTAGATAGTACAGACGAAATTTTAATTACAACTTGAAAAATGTCTTCGACTTATATCACCGGAGGACAGATTATTATTACCAGGTATTTTCTGATGACTGTATTTATAATTAAATCTGAAATCAAAATTGAACAGTACTAAGGCGAAAGCAATTTTTCTTGAAATTACAACTGTAACTAAAGAAGTGAAAAATATCAAGCAAAAGCTTTCGACTCCTCGATCGAAAATAACGTTGAAACCTCCAGTCCTATAGAAATACGTTCATTCAGAATCTCTAGCACAGCTTGTACGTCTTACATTGATCGCAATAATTCGCGTTTCATTGAACAGAGTGGCTGTAATAAAAAAATCCTGTTTCCCTAAGATTTCTTTATTTATTATTAACTTTTCTTTCATTATTGACAACGCTTTTAGTTTTTTTTTCAATATCGTTGCCACATAAAAGAATGCTGAAGAGTTTTAGAAGTGAAGTTTGTAAAGAGAGATATAGAGATAACAAAAAATGTATTGATATTCAAGTAAACAAAGATTCCAATCTCGAATTGAAATAGAGATGAATATTGGAAGAAAGTTATTTACTTCATTCAATCTACTCGTATAATATATGTTTACAAAATTTCCATCTCATTTCTATCTAATGCTCAGTTATTTACACGTTCAAATATGAGTTTTTTTTTATTGATTCACGATCATTCGTAATATGCACTGCAGAAATGAAAGTGCTAAATTTTAAATTATTTCTACTTATTTTGACGCAAAGTAAAATTCGCTCAGTACGTTTTATCCTCGCGAATAAATTATATAGACTCACGACGTGAAGTTAAAATTTTAATTTGATCTATTCGTTTTTTTCGTGTTCACGCTTGTGTATTCTGAGACACCGGCGGAGCTCATAGCTATTGCGTCTGCTCATGTGTGAGGTACTTGAGAAACTTACTGAAACGAATTCTGATAGACATAAAAGTGGAACTCGAAACGTACGCGTAAAGCCGGTGCGAGGACAAAGAATTCGGGAAGTTCATCCTGAAGTGGGATACTCCAAAAGAAAGTCGTAAAAGCTAAAATTTATGGTTCGTGACGTGCGCTGCTGGTAGCAGAAAACTTCAGTTTTCCATACCTCTAAGTGACACGCCCTCGTTTGCCAGAGGATCGCCGACGAAAAGTTCCCAGTTTTACTTCATGCGGAATAAACGTTATGTTCTACATTTAAACTGCGTAACCTTGAAAATACATTGTATTAATTTCATAAATGAATTCTAATTTATTATGTATTGGAAACAAATTAACTTGATTTGTTGATGAAAGCTTTCTAATTGCAGAAAATTCATTGCATGCTTATCCCTATTTCCGTAATCTGTTTAATTTAAGTTTATACAAACTTTATTTTAGTAACTCGATCCTCACTGAAGTTCGATCAGAATCGAGTGAAACCGCGGATTGCAGCGAACCAATTTTTGGTTATAATTCGGAATTAGAATACGTTTGAAACAATTATCAAACTGTTGTGGTTCTTTTGTTCGTCGATATCAATTACGCCTTTTAAAATTGGAGATACGATTTCTGTTTGCGTTCCAACTTTCCAACTTGGCTGACATACTCGAATGAAAAAATAATCAAGTTCAATAAGGTTTCGAAAGTATTGGAGTACAATTTTTGTTATTTTTCCTGCATGATAAAACGTTGCAGGAAAAGTTGCGAATGAAATATCTGAAAAACATGATATTCCCTATCGAACTTTGTTTCAAGATTCACGCGTTGTTACCCAACAATATTTCAAAAACCAAACCAGAACTCTGTATTCAGATTAATTTTAATTTCCTTAACATTGTTACCACCAATAGAGTGGAAATCGTGGTTTACGAGAATTTCGAGCGCTTGCTCATTAAAAAACTGCAACGCAAGAGCGAAATTGATCAAGAGTACAATCAATCTCTTCTTATAGTTTTACAGAAGTTATCTCGTAAAAAATGTTGGGAGCATTTCGTTGTTATTCTGGACAACGAGGCTGAACGATACAAGTTAATTTAATCGTAGCAAAATTTCTGGATTGAGAAATTAACCTGGACTTGAGTTATAACTTTTTTCACTTTAATAAATTTAGCGGATAACAAATTGTTCTAGATTTGGCAGATTGCCTGCCCTTTATTTGAAGCAGATAACAAGCAATGATAAATAGATGAATGTCGCCTTTTAGATGATTAATTTTGCCAATTTAAATTGCAAAACTCAACAAATTGATAATAAACTCTTGTTCGTTATGATTTGATTCGTGCAATTTTGAAAACTGAAAGTGCTTCTAATTTGATTGCCAAGTCATTGAGAAGTAAACAAGTGATTTAAGAGCAAATATTTGACTCCAAATGCATCGAGATGATCTTTCATGCTTCGCTCGCGACTGAAATGAAAACAAATTATCAGGTGTAAATATTTATATAAAAATTGGTAATATATAAAGAAACGAAGCTGATAAATAATCGTGACAATGTGAAAATCAATATTTTATTGACTCTTGTATCACAGTATATTAGTATTGAATCAGATTAGTTTAATCACGTCAGTCAATATGTACTCTTTCAAGGAGAAATAAAGATTTTTCATCTTTTCCATTTAATTTTAATCTCTCATTATAAACATATTCGATGTGAAAAAAACTCGTAATTTTTGTTATTATTTGTTTCCATCAAAATTAAAAAGAAACTCAGTAAAACTGAAAAGCATGGCCAAGTATGAGAAAAACGTATGAATATCTTAAAAAGGTATAAAAGGTTATGATATCGAAACTATTTTTGGTCAAGTACGATTTCTGTCATGCAGACCAAATTTATTGTACTAATACATATACGTTTATAGTAAATATGTAAAATTAATTGTTTGTTGATTCAAGAAGCTAATTTCAGGTACTTGGCGACCCGATACGAAACCGATAACGTTTAATAATTTCAGAATTCCATAGTAAAGTTTAAACTACGTAATAAAAAAAATTGTATAGAAAAACTCCGAAATTGCAATTCAGTACTACTCACGTTGAAATTTATGTAAAATCCCAATATATCATATTGTACTTAACAGAATTGAATCGTACTTAACAGTTGTTTCGTGTAAATTAAGGAAATTTTGTGTTGTATAAATAAAAGAAATAAATCGAAAGAAAACATTACAAAAAATAATCATAAAAAATTATTAAAAAAAAAAACAAATTAGGTTTGCAAAGTGACATATACACGGACAAAATCAGAAACCACTGGCTAGTTTCTCGTGCACTAGTCAGTAGTGCGCAAGAAAAAATTTTGATTGTGACAATAGCCAGTAGTGTCCGGACACCAATG
>JAPYZS010000613.1:0-88536 GCA_030522925.1 Trissolcus japonicus | reverse complement strand
TTATGTATATATATATATATATATATATATATATATATATATATATATATATATATATATATATATATATGATTAATTAATTAATGTATATAAACAAGTGGAAATGAATTGAATTTTATTGTAATTTTCAGTGGTTTTTAGAGAAACCCAGAGTAGCAACATACATGGGCTGTGTTGGTAAAGACAAATATTCGGAAATCTTGGAAGAGAGTGCAACGAAAGATGGACTGAACGTTCGGTATCAGTACACTGATAAGGAGCCGACGGGAACATGTGCTGTTCTGATCAACGGACATCACAGATCACTATGTGCAAATTTAGCAGCAGCAAACTGTTTCTGTACCTCCCACATTGAAGAGCCGGAAAACAAGAAATGGATCGAAGCTGCACAATTTATTTACGTTTCCGTAAGATATGTCACGTTATTTGATCGCTATCACTTTTCAGAGGATTAAAATTTTTGATTCATTGCAGGGATTTTTCTTGACAGTAAGCCCTCAGACAATTCAGACGGTGGCAAAGCACGCACATGAAAACAATAAGATATTCTCGATGAACCTCAGCGCGCCTTTCTTGTGTGAATTCTTTAAAGAGCCTATGCTCGAAGCCTTGCCCTACGTTGATATTCTTTTTGGTAACGAAATCGAGGCAGCAGTTTTTGCGAAACATAACAATCTCAAAGGCACAGATTTGAAAGAAATAGCTCTCGAGATCTCAAACATGGACAAAATCAATACAAAGCGAAAAAGAATTGTCATTATAACGCAAGGCGTTGATCCTGTTCTACTGGCTATGGAGAATAAAGTTACCGAGTATCCTGCTCATAAGATTCCTGACGACAAAATTGTTGATACCAATGGCGCCGGAGATGCTTTTGTCGGAGGTACATTTATTATATTGATCAATTCATATATTTATTTTATTCCAATTTCATTCAATTTGGAATTGTAATTTGTTTTTAGGATTCCTGGCACAGTATATCCAAAACAAAAGCATTGAGATGTGTATCAAGTGTGGCAATTGGGCAGGCGCGCAAATAGTACAAAGATCAGGATGTACTTATGAGGGAAAACCGAACTTTGATGCTTGATAACCGTTAAAAAGTTATTATATCAACCTGAGAGATAAGAGCACCTGTTTTAATTAAATCTGCTTCTTTTTTATTCTGAATCAATACATATTTGATTTTCGTACTTAAGCGAGGTGTGCTTGTTAATAATAACAACCATCAAGTATCATTGTACACAGTGTCAATACCTTTGTAAAAATGGATTGTTGTTATGTTTTTTATTGATTATTAAAACCAAATGAAATAGAAAATTTTTGTCATTCAATTTACTTTAATCTTCTATTTTTGTTGTAAAATCCAAATTGTTACGTTAGACAAATAATTGAAAACAAAGTACTATACGATTGAAGTGAATGACGGTTAAAATTCTTTTGATGAAATTTAGCGATAGTTGAATGAATCATTTGAGATACGCATTTTATTGATGGTTTCTGCAATCCTTAAAAGACCGTTGTTGTGGAGTATGCGTTGTGTGGTAAAATCGAATATGAAAAGTATAGAGCAAACGATGAGAGTATGACCTTTCATGTCGAACCGAAGGACAGCCACGTAATGGTTTACATGGTGGAGTTGAGTTGAGATGAAGAAAGAGGGCAGCTCTTTGAAATAAATCAATAAATTAAGAAATTACGCGACATTTTCTCACTTTACTCGGTCGTTGCTTTTGTACTAAACGAATTCAAAATAGACAATTAATATTGCTATGATAAATAATTGATCATATAACATTGGTCTAAACAACATCAACTACAATAATAAGAACAATTGTTGTATTGTATTGACTGTGAAAGGTTAATTATGTTTTATTTATTTTTTTATTAAATATGCTCTTCTTGTTATTTCAGAGATTATTCCGATATAACTGATTCTGATTCAACCTCTGTTTTATTATCCCACCATTATCAAATCAATAACTTAGTTGACGAATTACTATTAACTGATGTAATTGAAACATTTCAAGCGTGTGCTACAATTCAATTTTAATATCGCACGAAACATTTTAGCATTTTTTATACATTCTATATATAATTCTACGTTTGATGAAAATAATATACACAATTAGTCATAATGTATTCATACTGTGATGAAACATATTAAAATCAAATTGAAAAAAAAAAAAAAAAAAAATGAATGTATATAGGTATACTATACATCATATTTAGCTGGTCTCATGTTTTCACCATTTTTCATAATATCTTTTTCATGTATTTGTTTGAATTCTTATAGTTCAGAGGTGATGTCATAATTTCAAAAAATTATAATATTCAGAATAAGTGAATTCTTACAACATCAACGCCAAGAAGAAAAGGTGATGATGTTTCAATAGAATTGAAATAATTGGAAATCAACAAGTTGTATATAGAATATTAGAAATCTGATTGTATATTAATGAACTATGTTCGGCGATTCGTTCATTCAAAAAGTTGTGTTTGCGTGTTGTTATTCAGAAGGTCTCGATGAGATTTTTCCTTTGCGTTACAAATTGACTTTGTAACTCAACTTTTTTTTTTTTTTTTTTCAAAACTTGATTTCTTGTGTGTAGAGAAGGAAGATTGATGTATGTTATACATTGAGATATGATCATTGCCAATTCATTTAGTTCGAATTAGCAAGATAAAATCACATAGAATGACAGTTGTATGAACTGTTATCATAAAAAAAAAATATATGTATCATCCTCTGTATGTAACATGTTTTGACCAAATTTTGGAGAAACTGTTTTATTCCCTCCGGTTATAAATGTAAACAAATCAACTTGTCTCTGTATAAAAAGCGTCGTAAATGAAAAGATTCGATTTAGAAATCAATCATCATCTAATTATAAAGGGCGAAGTGTGCGACACCCAAGACGTCGCGCGTCACTCATCTGGACATATCTCGTCAAAACAGAATGAACCGGCGGCGGCAAACAAATTTGTCATGGCCAATTGGGCACTCGTGAATAAATGAACGTGAATCCTTTTCTGTGCAAAGATCGCTAAAAGCCAGCTACTATACACAACATGGCTGCTCTGTCTGATATGATGCGAAAAGTTGTACGATGGTGTTGATGGTTGCGCGCGTTATACTTCCATCATTCGTTTATCAGGATCGGGATGCGCGCGACAAGGAGCGCGACAACGAACGTACGTGCGTGTGTTTGTGTGTGGTTCGTGTGTACGGTTCGGCAGGCCGAAGCGCGCGCGTGCCGAGAACTCTTTCCCTCGAGAGCGACGCAGTGGCGGCTGCGCAGTAGCCCTGCACGACGGCCATCTTTGTCGTAAGTGGTAACCTTTGTTGATTTTCGTGAAATGTGACGCCGTCTGGTGCGAGCGATTCACGCGCCCGAGTAAGTTTTTGTGTGTGCTTGAGCAGGCGGACTCATCGCGGAAGACGGCCAGCAGGTAATTAGTTTGTGAGTGACAAAGCAAGAAAGCGCGGCGCGACTCACGGCGTACGTGTTGGACGCATACGCCTGCGAGCCAGCCCATATAATAGCTAGAAAGCTTAACCGACGCATCGGCTTTTCTCGCGGGCAAACGCATCCGCGGCGTGCCGCGCGCGCCATCCCCGGAGCCCGCTCGAGCGATCCAGCTCGGTTTCGGCGTGAACGCGATCATTCCGTAGTCGCAAATTGGGCACGAAAGCGCGGCTCAGTCGCCGATCAAGATGGCTGCCCGACGGGCTTCGAGAACGACGTGACCGAGCACTGCTGACACGCGACATTCCTGGCTCGCGCGAGTTGGTCCGATAATTTTTCAGCGTTACCAGGTGCCAACACATTTTCAATACCCTGTATCCTCTATAACAGTCAACAAACAATCACAACGGCCAACACTTACTCGCTTTTTTCGCTGTCAGTATTCGGGTTTTGCAAACTTGATTCCCGCGAAAGCTAGTTGCTCATTTTGTCCGGCCGGTTTGGTTGCTACATTTCCGGATTCAACAACAATATCCTGCTCGCGCGCCTTTGCTATCAACCATCGCTCGCGCGCCTTCTGTAAAAATAGAACTCATTTTTTGTTTTGCAATTCAAAAAGCACCTTTCGCCATACGCTTCGCGCCAGATGACTTTTCGCTTATCGTTGGCGCCAAATTTAAATCCCCGCGTTTGTTCAACACGTGACTGTCATGTGCCAACTGTCAAACTCCATCGGCATTTATTACTTTTCTGTGTACCTATGTTTCGGTTTGTTTGTTTTCATTTGCTCACGATGTGTCATCTCGAATAAATCACATTTCATAAGAACTGCATCTCATTTTTTGAATTATAAATCAAAGTTCAGAATAAAATCAATCCAGTAACTCCTCTCTTTCGCTATCTCTCTTTGTCAACAATGTCAGATTCAAAAAAACTGTTCGACATCCGACAATCATGCTAACCTCAAAATTTCGCGCAAACGTTATTGGTTTAACATTTGTTTGTTTCTTGATTTGTTCAACTTACTTTCCTAATCATTCAAATTACTTTCAGGTTATTCGGATTGCGACAAACTGCGCCTTATTGTTTCTCTATTGTAGTTGTATTATATTTAAATAGCTCAATTTATTTTTGTTGCTCTTGACCGTTGATGAATTCATCAGATTTGTCTAACATGACTTTTCCATCAATCAATTAAACATTTTTCCCCTGTCATCTCTGATAAAATAATAGAAGCATATATTTTTAATTGTTGTTTTCAGGCGAATAAAAGCAAAGACATTTATTGGCTGAAATTGGTCAGAAAAAATGTTGGTTGGTTGGATAAATGACATGACGTTTGTTTTCCTTTTTCAAATTGATTAATTATACGCTCGATTGCATAAATTATTTCTTATAAAAAAGAGAGTATGCTAGAGGCATAAACAATAAAATAAATGGAAATTGTGTGTTGGTCCAAGTGAAATTACATAACGATCGAAAATAGGTTGGAAGATGAATGACGGGCGCCGGTCGCTGTTTCAAGATCACGTCGATACGAGTGTAAAGGTTGATGAAAAAGCAAGCACGATCTCGATTAGTCAGCCCGGGACACATATCGCAGCTGCTCTTTCTCGTTGCTTTCGTTTTGTCGTTGCGTTTTTTTAGGCCTCTCGCTTAAAAGTTGCGAGAGAAAGAGAAAGAGGATAAACACACCCGGTGTTTCTACCTGCTTGGCTGTGTGTTAATGTACAAATTATTTTGGTACATGATTTTATTTGATTTGAATTCGAAATATCGAAATATCGAAATTTAAAGTTGAATTGGCTGATTTGGAGAAAATGTTTGATGACTCAGAAGAAATGAAATTGTTATGATTGTGAAATGATGAATTGTGATGGGGGGTGGTTTAGTTAGAAGGATAAAAATTAATGAAGGAAAAATACTTTTTCAGCAAGAGGAGTTGAAAAAGAAGATAGTGAGAAGGAATAGTGTAGCTGGGCATGATGTGAATGATGGAAAATAAATCTATGGACGAGGTGAAACGAGACGGGAGGCGGCTTAGGTGGTGAGGTTCGGAGCAAGCCGCCCGCAGTCTTGGTGTCTGCGATGGGGGAAGTCGAGTCCCCTGACACGTGGTCCGCTTGGTTCTTGGATGCAATCCGAAAGATCCGCAGCCAGAAGCAGAGGCCGAGCGTGGAGAGGATATGCCATGCTATTAGACAGCACCACAATTATCATGAGGAAGAGATCGCCGAACACCTCGAGGTTGCCGTCAAGCGCGGCGACGTGCTCAAAATCTTCAACAAGGGTCAGTCGTCGTATAAAGACCCCGGTGACCTTCAGTCGAAACCGCTCAAGGTTAGCCACTTGTCATAGCAACACACCTAAGTTTTATACTTTTAACCACCAACACCTCGTCGGATCCTAGCTATTTCCCATCCTCAAATAGAGCTTAGTTATAAGGTGACACGCGTTTTTCACTTTTGATTTGGTCTTTTTCTAAAGGTTACTCGTTCGAGTGACCTGAGCAAGGTCATTGGCAAGGCCGTGCGCGAGCTAGGTGAGAGAGACGGATCGACGCTGAAGAACATCGAGAGGTACATTAGGCAGAGTCACACCGTCGATGAGGAGGCCGAAGGAGACCTCAGAACCGCCCTCAGACTGTCCGCTAAGCGGGCCGTAGACAGGGGCTTTGTCGTTCAGGATGGACGACTGTTCCGTCAGCCGGACAGGCCGCCGTACTCGGCTAAAAAAGTTAATGATAGTACCTCGTCTAGCACAACGCTCACCGAGTGTTCACCCAAGGTGAGATTCGGATCCTCGGGCTTGGTTCTTTTTTGCTTTCCACGTCGGTCGCCTTCTGCCATTTTAGTTCGACTTTTATTTTATAGTCACTTTAATTGATTTCATTTTTCAGCACCATGTGGTTTGGGATCATTTTTAATTTACCGCTTTTATATGCCTATATATACACACACACACATATATATATAACCACTTTATTCTTGACGCTTATTTGCATGCGGTTTTGAGGTTGACATGTAAAAATGCACAGTTTTTCTTATCTCGTCATTGTTTCAAAGCACCATTCATTTTGTTATATTATGTTTTACCAGATAAGACATTTCCTTTTATTTTACTTGAGTTGTTGTTATTATTATTATTATTTCATGTTACATATGGCCTTTTTATTTGGATATTTTTTGTACTCTTTGGCATGTATTGTAAGAACAATAATAAATGTTTCAAGAACATGAGAACCACAAATTAAATGGCCAAAATTGCAAGCAAAAAGTGAGCACGCCATTGTTTCTATGCGTCACGCTCCTTTCTTCAAGCAAATGTTACGGTGAGCTGATCACGTCTGGAAATTGTCGACAGATAAACGATCGCAATTCCAAAGGTGTTCCTCAAACATAGCACAAATAAAATCACCCACTTGTTTTTCAAAATACCACCACATTGTTTTAACAATAGAAATTAAAAAAATATATATTAATTAATTAATTAGAATAAAATTGAATAAAAAGTAGTTGCTTAATTTGTTGGTTCAGGTATGTTTCTTTTATCTTTTGTTAAAAAAAAAACAAATGAATGAAAATTGTCATTTGATGTGTACGTCTTTCCCTTATCGATTACGGTAACTTATTTTTATTGGTGACTTCTCACGCGTGACGGATATAGTGTGGTTCGCGAAATGGCCAAACCGATGCGCGCGCCGTTGTTTAATCAAGCAAAGTCAGGTGATTGTGTTCCGGTCCTGCCCCTACCCTGCTGCAACCTCTTAACCGTGCGATCCCGTTTAACTAACAAACGGATTCATATTTTGGCGCCCGCATATTGTAATGCGCGAGTCACTGTCACATTTATTGACGTTTTGTCGCTTTTCCAGTTTGTTTTCAGGCAGATTATTGGGATCGTTAAATGCAATTTGTCGCTTGATTGAATTTCACACATATGTATAATTTTTTCATTCTTGCAAAATCGTGATCCATTTTAATTTGTTTTATTAATTTGGTATATAATTTAATATAATTATATAAAATATTGATAAATTCCATGACTCAGATATAAGATGAATAACAATAAAATGAATATTCAAAATTTTGTGCAAAATGGACGTTAAAGAAAGAATTTTCATTTTATTTATGTTGCATTTCCATAATTTAATTCGTGTTCAATATCGCGTTCGACTTGTTTTCGTTTCTCCCACTTGAAGAAGAGAATGACCTTAAACGAGCCTGGCCAATCGCGCGCCGCCGCGATTAGTCGCTCCGCGAGAGCAACAGGTCGCCGGTCCGTGAGATGAAAACTAGGCCCAGCGGCGATCGCATCATTGCACAATTGCTCGAGCCATGCCCGTCGAGGGTCATCGCTGTCCAAGCGCGCGCGCTCTCCTTCTCTCTCTCTCTCTCTCTCTCGCTCGCTCTCTTATCTTTGTTTCCGCGTAAAATTTTATGCTATTTTTCAACGGAATAATTATTTTCTTATTTCTTAAACCTTCACAATTGATTATGCAATAACACCACTGTTAAATAATATGAATAATAATATTACCTTCAAATGTAAATGTAAAATGTTTTTCGTGCTCGTTTTTGATTTGATTCTACCGGTTGAAACAAAAGTGACTACTCTGACAAATCGTATTTGCACGTAAAAAGAGGAATTAAATATTTTAGAAACGATGAAAAGACACAGAAAAGACCTGCAGAAGTCGCTTAATAAGATGCACCCTTTCGATGCGAAGATAATAAGCAACTTCTTTTACGAGCGGAATGAATAATTTTACCTCAACGGCAGCTTTGCTCGCCTTTTGTGGGCGTAATGCGTATGCGTGCATGTTACACACATTGACAAAAGTATACCACATTTTGCGTCATCCAATCATAATCAATTAAGCAATTAGAAATCCGTGCTATTGGAATCTTAATGAAGTGATCAATTATTACCAATTATTACCAATGCCTTTTACATAGAAAAGAGTTTTATAATTTATCATTTATAACTTTGAATTGTTCGTTCTTTATTATGAGTAATAACATAACTATTGTTTGTTCATTTCAGTTGCCAGCACCCCTGCCAATCTGTAAAGAGTGTCTAGGAGCTACGGCAGCAGGCGGTAGCAATAACAACAACTACAACAAGCGTTCGGAAAAATTGAGCCGGTGCAACGTGTGCGGAGCTGCGCTGCATAATTCGTGCGCGCCTGCTGAATTAGCGGCGCTGGTTGATCGAGGCAGTTCATGGTGTTGCGACGACTGCGCGACCACGTGCGCAGGCTGTCAGTTGGAGCGCGAGTCACAAAACTATTTGGTCAAGTGTGCGGGCTGTGTCAATTGTTACCATCCGTCTTGTCTTGATCCGGCGGTCGACAAGAAGAGCAAGGCACCCTGGCGGTGTCGACACTGCCAGACCACACACACGCCTCAGCAGTCCAAAGACACTGCCTCGAAGCGAAACAAAACTCGAGACACGATGTCCCCACACGAGGAATCTACCCCGCTGAGTGCGAGGAAAAGGCTAAACAAGTTTCGAGAAAATAGAAAGTAAGTTTCCACAAAACTTATTTCCCTTACAAATTCTTCCCACTTTTTTTCAACTTTTAATCACTTAAAATTATTATTATTATTAACTTGTTGTCATATAAAAAAGAACAATTTTAATGGGGGAGATTTTTGACAGAAAACTTAACGGAACCAATAAGTATTAAATTGTTGGAAGGTAGATCCACTTTTGCACAAGTTTTTATGAGGCTAATTTGTTGACTTATTTGCTTTGGAAAAAAACGTTGAAATAATAATATGAATAATATTAAAAATGGAGAATTCAAGTTGATAAACTGATAAAAAATGGTGAATGGAAATTGTGTGTGTGTGTTTCAGGTCGCATGCATCAAGAAAGAGTACACCAACAGCAGTGACTGGTAGAAAAAGCGGAGCGGTGTCGTCACAGGTGGACTGCAGCTCGGACGGTAATGCGGGTGTTGTCTCCCCTCGTCAACCGACCTTGTTATCCTCTCCCATACCACAACCACCCCCCGCCCAAAGCGCAGGCCAGGGTAGGCTTGAGGAGAAAAACGATCGAATATCAAAGGAGAAGCAAAAGTTCTTTAGGTTGAGCGCGTTTAACGCAAAGCACCAAAAGCTAAAAAAGCGGGTGGGGGGCGGTGATGATGACCCAAAATCAAAGTCTACGATAACGAGCGCGCGCGCTACCTTTGAAACAAAAAAGTTGAAGGCTGCATCGTCGAGTGGCAGCGGCAGCGGCAGTGGCAGCGGCAGCAGCAGCAACAACAACAGTAGCAGCAGCAGTAGCGGCAGTAGCGACGAGTCAAACAACAGTAGCGAGAGTAGCGACGAGGACGAGGATTCAGAAGCGTCGTCGTCCTCGTCGGACGAGCCGGTGCAAAAGCACAAAGCTAAGGTGTCAGCGACGGCAACGCCGACGGCAATGCCCTCTGGCGGATCGATGGCGGCGGTTAAAGTCGGCGGTCCATTCTCGTGCGAGGTTCACGAGGACAAGCCGTGGGGCTTCGCCGCGGCGGCCGCGAGCGCCAACCAGAACAGTCCCTTCTTTAGCAGTGTTACGAGTACATTTGGTGCGGCGCTGCCGAAACTCCAAGTTGGTCACAAGCCGACGTTCGGGCTGCACATCAGACCCCCCGAAGAAAAAGCAAAGAAGCCCCCGGCTAAGAGCCCGGGCGTCGGCCAGTTGAAGGGACTGTTCGACGGGCTGAGTCACTTTTTCTGCGCACCTGGCAGTAGCCGCGTCAAGCCCGGCGCTCCTCTTCCTAATTACGCGCCAGACAGACGCAAACGCAACCCTACGGAAGAGCCCAAGCTCCCGACGAGCAGGCAATCAAAAATCGAGATCAATCAGAGGCAAAAGCAAAAGGAGTTACTGCTCGAGCGGCAACGCCAGAGAGACAAAGAAAAGGAGCGTGAAAAAAAGCGGGCACGCGCGAGCAGTCCGTTGCCAATTGAGAAGGCTCCGCGAATGACGCCCTCGGGTCTTGTGAAAACGGCGGTTAATAGTAAACGTCATGAGCATGACCGACGCCGGCTCGCTAAGAATCTCGATGACGTGCCGCTCATCAAGTTTGCGCAATCCAGGTCAACAACGGCCGTTCGCAGCCACCCTGAGTCCTCGAGACCAGAGCATCAACTGTCGTCATCCGAATCCAATCCCAACTCCAAGACCAATCCTCGAACCTGTATTAGCGCCACCACCACCAACACCACCACGACACCCCGCGCAACACCCTGCTCCACAAGGAAGGGTAAGAGTCTACCCCACCCGATCACGACATCCTAACCTTGAACAATGCACCCGGTCGCAAATCGACATTCTCCCCTCTAATCTAATCCTCGCTCTCACCACCGTGGATGTGTTGGCGGTGTGGTGTGGTGTGTGTACTTTTTCATTGTGTGATTGCGTCAGATTTAGATTTTTTTGCATTGCCATAACACTATTTCTTTTCCAGGATCATAGCGACTGCTCATTCGATGGTTCTTTTTTCTTTCTCTCACACTCTCTCTCTCTCTCTTACTCTCTCCGCCAACTGCCAGTTTGATTCTGGCCAATTTTAGCAGTTATTCTTTATAATCTCATCCAATGGCAGCTCACTCAATGTCTGCCGGCATGGTGTAAAATCAATGGACTCGTTATATTCATATCATATTATTATTATTATTACTAATGATTGTTTTGCAAATATTTTGCAGGACTTTCATAGAAGAATTCGCAGCTATGAGTCATCGCTCGACATTCACGACACTCAGACCATTTATTTTACACTATGTCTACTTTTTAAGTTGGCTATGTCTCCCAACCTGCCGACCTAGAGTTATCTATTTGGTTTTATTTTAGCAGTCCAGGTTTATTTATTTTGTTTGTTTTATAATTTTTTTTTACATTCTTGGTTTATGATTCCCGTGGTGATCTCCCGCCCTTTTTTTTGTTTGCATGCAGTACTCACACTGGTTCTCCCTGTTTTATACCTGCGCCAACTCATTCACACTAAGAATGGCCGAATGGAGTCACAAGTGCACCGATGATCTCAGGATATTCATTGTTGTTCGAACCAATCTGCTGCTGCCCCGACTCTGCGCAGGCACTTCAACTCGTGCCATATAACATTTATAATAAATAAAAAAAAACCATCGTGTGTCTCGCTGCCGATGATCGTCACCCCCTGTCCCAGACTCCGCCAACACATCCTCCCTTGGCTTGGCTTTATTATAACACGCATTAATTAACCCTGTTTTTGTTTCGTAAATTAACAACACAGAACAGTATACTTTTAAAATCATTTGTGTTTAATTTTCAATTCACAGAAACTCGTCATGTTTGAATATAAATAATGAAATTTAATATAAAGAGATAAAAAAATCTCTTTATTGAATAAATAATTAATGCTTGTAGAATGAATTTAATTTTCAATGTTGAATTTGTTTTGTTTGACGACAGATGAGCCAGTTTTTACGCAAGTTCTTCCACCGGGAGTGACACAGAAAGACGTGGATTTGTGTAAAGAGGCGAGGGAGCGAGCAAACCGGTTGACAATAGCATCAGAAGATGCGTTAATGAACACAAGCCCCGGAGGAACTGGACCCGCTGCGGGTACAAGAAATCCGGCAGCAATTGTGTTTGGACGGTACGAGGTTGAGACATGGTATTCGAGTCCATTTCCACAAGAGTATGCAAGACTGCCGAAGCTGTTCTTCTGTGAGTTCTGTCTAAAGTATACGAAAAGTCGGGCGGTCCTGGACAGGCACATGGACAAGTGCACGTGGAGGCATCCGCCAGCGACCGAGATTTATCGGTGTAATGGATTGTCAGTATTCGAGGTTGGTATCTGTGTGTGTGTGCATGCATGTAGCAAAGTTTTTTTAGCTCATCAAATATTGTTGTGATAATAATAAAATTGTTAAAAATTTGTGATTTTAGATTGATGGAAACGTTAACAAAATCTACTGTCAGAATCTCTGTCTCCTAGCAAAACTGTTCCTCGATCACAAAACGCTTTATTACGACGTGGAGCCCTTCCTTTTTTACGCCGTGACAAAAAACGATAAGCACGGTTGTCATCTTATAGGCTACTTCAGCAAAGAAAAGCACTGTCCAGCGCAGCGGTATAACGTTTCCTGTATCATGACTCTGCCTCAATACCAACGACAGGGTTTTGGACGTTTTCTAATAGAGTTCTCGTACCTACTCTCCAAAGTAGAAGGCATCCCCGGGACACCGGAAAAACCTCTGTCTGATCTAGGAAGAGTCTCGTACCACTCGTACTGGAAAAGTGTTGTGCTAGAATACCTTGACTCGCACAGAAACAGTGTTGACATGAAGATCAGCGATATCACCCAGGAAACCGGCGTCTCTGCGTATGACATTGTCACGGCTTTGCAACTTTTGGGTTTTCTACGGGCTGAAGCGGACTCTGATGGTCAACGTAAAGTTGTTATGGCCGTTGACTGGAAGAAAGTTTCAGCTCACATGGCCAAAGTTAAAAAGAGCACGAGAATAAAATTGGACCCGGATTGCCTTAGGTGGATTCCTCTCCTCACGCAAATTCCCATTGCCGACGAGAGTGGTGACACAGGTTCAGAATGTTCGCCGGTGCTGGAACCCCCCAAGCCTGTTCCGACGGTAGTCGAGAAGATCCAGCGCGTGAAAATTAAGAAGAGAACGAAAGGACGACGCGCTGGAAACAGAAGAGGGGCTCCTGTAAAAAACAAAACGACTGTGAAAAAAGCCGAGGAGCCAAAAGTTGTTGACGAGGAGGAAGAGGATGAGGAACAAGAGGAGGAGGAGGAGGAGGAGGAGGAAGAGAAAGAGAAAGAAAAAGAGAAAGAAAAAGAGAAAGAGAAACGTCTGAGCACGCCTAAGGGTTCCAAGGTCAAGACGAAGACACCGGTCCTGACGACGCCGACTTTAAAACGAAAAGTCCGAACACCAAAAAGGGAGCTCGCCAGTACTCCGGTGCGCAAACGCAAACATTCCGAAAAGACTGAACCCGAAGAACTTGAAGCAGTGCCGAAGAAAAGGACACGAGAATCATTGAGAGAAAAAGAACAGAAGAGAATTGATAGAGCAAAGGAGAAGATGGAATGGGAAAATGAGATCGAGAAGGAAAGAGAACTGGCCAAAGACACGTCACCGATTGTCGTACAGAAATCCAAAAGACAGAGTAAACTTGATGACATTTTGATGAAGGTTACCAACAGGCAAACGAAAACTCTGGCGAAAAAGGACAAAAAAATTGTCGAGGAAACTCATGTAAACTCGTGCAATGGTAAGGAGCAAGCGGACAAAGTCAAATCTGCACCTTCGAGGAGAAGAGGAAAGGGTTCCGCTGTAGAGAAGACTGTTGAAAAAGTAAAAGAGAAGGAGAAGGATAATCATTTGCCTGTGCATTCTACCAAGCAGCTCACCATTCCTGAGATGATTGAGAAAAATGCGAAATTGCAGGAGGAGTCAGTTGATGAGGATAGAGCTACTGCACGAACAGAGAGCACTTTTGAAGTTCCCTCCACTAGTCCGGGAGAGTACGAGGGCGGTGATGAAGACGAAGGTGAAGAAGAAGATGATGATGACGAGGAAGAGGATCGGCAAAATGTTCTACCAAGTAAATTAAAAGAGAATCAAGAAAAAGACAGTAAGGAACAAGAAAAGCCGGCAACAAATGAAGAAGCACCAAAAGAAGATACCAAATTAGAACAATCTAATCCTAAGGTTTGTAACAAAATTGCAACGAGCTTGCGTTTGCTTCGGTTGTTTAATTTAATTGTACATATATAATTCTTTTTATTTGCAGCAACCGACTGACGAATCTTCTCAAGAAGAATCAACTGAAAATCAATCTGTGAACAAACCGACTGAAAAACTTGTTTCTGATCACAACGTGGACAAAATTTCAGTAGAGCCGATGGAAATTGATGACTCGAGTCCTGAATCCGTTCAAATCAAAGAAACCCTAATGGTCGAGCCTAAGAAAAATGCAATCACAACAAAGTCTGGACAAACTCCGACTGCGATCGAGCAAAGGGAAAACAACGAGGAATCCAGTCGTACCGCTGAAGCAGTAGAAATCCAGCCACCAACACCCCAGGATCGGCCAAGATCAGTTCCAAGTATCTCTGAACCAGCCGAGATCACACCATTACATTGTCAGGTTGAGGACAAAATTAACTCACCTGATAGCGGCAAAACCACTCCTCACCCGGAGAACGTTGGCTCGGTGAAGCGGACACCTCCCTCGCAACCGGATTTGCCGTCCATGGGCGTTTACACGCCAGATTCGACCACCAACTCGGTACACTCGCTGCACTACGGCCAGTGTGATTTGGACGTTAGTCAACTAGGTTTAGAGTCGCCAACCTCAATTGCCAGCGATCTGGCCTCACAGAACAGCGTTGAAAGACCCCCGAGTGCACTGCCCTCTATGCCTCCTACGGTTTCCGGTACTATATCCACCTCGATGCCGATGTCCGCTACACCCTCCTCAGTTTCTATCAATATCCCAAATCAGGTGAGTTATAATCAGATTTACTCCTACTAGAATATCAGACGAAGAGGAAAAGGGTACCCCAAAATTTGTTCTCGCGAGGAAGAATCGGACCAACTTTGGGACATGCGTAGACCCACTATTATTGTATATAACATATAATTAATAAATTTATTCAAATGTGAATTGTGCGAGAATTTTGTATAACTGATATAACCAGTTCATCAAATAAATGAATTGTAATTTCGTTTATTTTCTTAATTACAATAATAAATTGTTTGTATATAAAATAATAAAGATGACATTTTTTTGTTTTCCTTTTTTTACTTGTCCGTATTGAATGACTATCTACAGTAATTTGTTACAAAAGCAGAATCGTTGTTATTTATAAAGTAATTATTATTTTACAAATAGAAAAACAAGGGTAATGTTCAACAAGTTGAACTTATTGATGGTCATTATTAAGGTTTGTGTGAAAATAATTTTAAAGGTGTTTAAACATTTCAGGTGCAATACGGTGACTGCTCCATTTCACAGCACACTCCACCCTCTCATGTGTCAATGCATACGATGCACCAGCCACCGACCCCGCAGCCATTGCAGCAGCCTCGCACACCGCAATCTCACACTCCACAGAGTATTCCAACTCAAAGTCCTCAACCGATTCCGCCAAGTCTGACTCCTCAACCGGTGTCGCAGACGCATTCTTCACAGAGTATGTCAATTCAGAGTCCGCAGTCCATACCGCAGAGTCTAACCCCGCAGCCTCAACAGTCTCAATCCCAGTCTCACACAACTCAACCTATGCAATTATCGATGCAGCCGAGTCAAAACCATAGTATGTCGCATAATCAGTCTCAGCAACAGCAACAGCAGCAACAACAACAACAACAACAACAGCAGCAGCAGCAGCAACAACAACAGCAGCAACAAACACAAAGCCATCATCCCCACAGTAGCAAAAGAACAAGTTCTCAAAATTCGCATAGGTGAGAGAGAAACAGAAAATATATATTTATATATAAACACATAGACAGACTGATTAATGATTATTATTTATTATAATAAAAAATGTTTGAAATAGGTCAAGATCAACGCAGCAGAGCAGCAACAGTAATAGATCTCATCGTGTAACTCCCCCAACGTCGTCGCATGCTCAATCAGTAACATCGCAACATCAGTCGAGTATCTCTCATAACAGCGGAACTCCTCATCTTGGTTCGGCTCAGTACCAAAGCGTACAAACTTCATCGATGGGCAACATTCATCCTCATTCGCACGGTCACGGACACGCGGCACACCCGCACAATATGACTGTCATCTCGCAGGGCAATTACATGGTCGCAGCCTCGCAAGCTTTTCCCACTCAGAACACTTATGTGATTCAACCTCGGGGAAGTCGTTCGAGCGCGCCAACGCCTTGCACGACTGCTACGAATTTCTACATTCAAACTAGCATGCCTCATCACACGCCGCCGCCGGCACCATCTGTGAATCACCAGACAACCAACAGCTGCAGCCTTGCGAAATTGCAGCAACTTACAAACGGTCTGGAGATGATACCACCGACCCCGCCACCTGCTGTGAATTTGACCCCTCCACCTCCGATCCCGCACACAATCACACCTCCGCAGAGCTCAAGACAACTCTCTTCCACACCGCCCCAGGTTCCACTTGGTTACGCGAAAAATTATTATAATGTAAATAGCCTTCCTCCGGGTACGTCTGGAGGATCTTCAAGGTCGGCGGCTTCCAGGTCGTCTGCGAATCCTAATATGGCGACTCTTGGTCAGCCTTATGCTAGTGAGAGTTTGTACCGACAGACCTTGGACCCAAGTGGAGCTTGCACCCAGATGCAAACGGCTGCGAGTCGCGTCAGTCCGAACGTTACGCTCAACACAAATCTGATGGCTGCGCAGTATGGCTACCGCGTGCCGCAAGCGGCTACAGGTTATATGAATCAGGCTGCTCAATTGGGCGGTTTCATGAACCAGGCTAGTCAACTGCCTGTTGTTGGAGTTAATGTACCAACTCCTTACACTCAGGATCCGCACCAACAGAATCCTGCGACAGTTTACACCACGTACCATGGCTATATCAATGGCGGTCTCATGCAGCCGCTTAACAGCAGCATGCGACCACGCTAGCCCCAGTTACTCGCCATCCCAGACGATCATATGACACACCGAACGGTCAAAAAGAAAAATAAAAAGAAAAATTAATTTTATCGCTACTCTAATTTCATACTGATAAAAATGTCACTTCAACTTATTGTTATTCTCATCATCATCATCATCATCATCATTAATATTATTATTATTATTTTTATTTTTATTATTATTATCATCACCATTGTTATTAGTTACGATAAATACAACTTTAAAGTTTCTCAAAAAATACATTTTAAATACAACAATTTTTTTCTTAAGTTACGGACCAAACTTTTCATACACTTTTACAACATTTTATCTTTCATCTATAAAAAACAAAAGAATTAACATTTCTTAACTAATTTCTAATACGAAACAGTATTACACATGAATAGTATTATAAATTTATAATATAAAAATACCAGTATAAAATAAAGACTACTAAGGGTACTCTAACGTTTGTAAACGATTTAATAGCGAATTGGAACTTGTTTTAAATTAATAAACAATGGCTTGAAAGTGTTTGTTATCGTCTAGGGATGTGCGACATTTTGCTCTGGCAAAAATTTTTTCGTGTGATTAATCACACGAAAAATCATAAACCAAATTGACTAATTGTATATAGACTAATAACAACTGTTATTCACTGAATTTTTGTAATTGACTGGAATAGGTGAAAAATAGTGATCAAATAACTGATTGTTTGAAAATAAAGCGATTGAAAATGTTTTTGAAATTTTTATGAATATTAAACTTATGATTTTTCTTTGACAATTAATTCTTCATTTTGGTGCGTTTTAACTTTTTTTCTTGAAATTCTGAGTTTATTATTATTATTTTTTTTTCGAGTATTGTGTAAATATTTATATCTTTGAGTGCGATTAAATTTCCAAGTTGTTTTATCAATTAGATTTAGACTACTATTTTGTATGTTCATTGTTATTTATTTAAACTATTTTAAGATGAAAATAACTAGAAAAAACATGTGTAAAATAAAAATTCGCGACGACGAGAGCCTGGAAAAGCGATAGGCAATCTGAAAACAGTTTTAGGAATGTTTTATTTTCCTGACACAGTTTTCAGCGTCACTTGTTCACTTAGAAGAAAGATCTGTATAATTAGAACTATCATCTCCAATGTATATTTTCTCTACATGAAATGCAGGAAATAACAAAAAGAAACCGCAGCATTGACCCGAGGATATTATAATCGCGTAGGAAGAAATGTACTTTGAAGTTGTTACAAACTTCAATATCCCGGAATAAAAAAAGGCCTTATATATGTAATAACTATTTAAAAATGATGGTCACTGCGGATATGTGATTAAGTCGCTATTTTATTCGTTAGGGCATTCCCTTTCCCTCAAGATTTTCCGTGTTCGCCCTTTTTCAGAGCCATATTAATTTTGCAATCGATAAAACAGAGGAAGGAATCCGTCGCCTAATTATCAAGTTGTCTATTTTTTGTAACCCCTTCAATATTTATTGACAAACAACACGTTTTTCATTGTAAATAAAATATAATTGATATGGACTTTTATATCGTTTCTTTCAGTCCATCCCGACACTTTCGCTGTGTTACGTTTTGTGTATCATAATATTTATCGAATTGATGAGAAAAAAAATTTTATATATGTATACAACTATGAATATAATTATAAATACAATGAATGTATAAGAGTATTCTGTTTGATATTATCGAATTGTTGAGCATTGTTGTTTACGTTGTCAGGTGCACACTGTACTTTATTGTAACATACCGCGATCTGCACTATACTCCGTCATCTATCAAATTCGCGAAATGTCATTTACATAGCGCCAATCATTAACATTTACGATTATAACATCGACTGCATTAATGCGATTATGATTATCTTTACTACTACAGTACTCTTAATAAGAACACACAAATCATAATAATTCCGCTTGATAAAACGGTCAATATTATTTTGCCAACGTTTGAGCCGCGCTCCGTAATAATCTCTGACGCCCGTTGATTTCAACATACAACGATAAATTATTATTATAAATTGTAATTGTATAGATGAAAAGAGAAATAATGAATAAGAGTTGCACGATGCAAGTGAAATGAATTTTCCTCTGCAAATCGTCAAACGACTTTGAACAAATTGAAATTATTTTTTGTACAACGAAACTGGTTCAATTGGGTATGTTGTGTGAGATTGTTTTGTCGTCATTGATGGTTTGTGGATGACGTGCGATGCGAGTGTATTACAATGTGCAGACACATTTTATCGTTAAGATGATTTTTTCAAAAAAAATGAAAAAATAAAAAAATTTAAAAAAAAAATTAAAAAAAAAGAACTACAGAAAGAACAGAAATGACAAAATAGGTTTAGACTTTAATTTTAAATGCGATAAGGATGCTCTAGTGTAAAAAATACATATTTATTGTACATAGATATTACAAAACTCTACTAACAAATAAAAAAGAACCCATAAATATTGAATTGCGTGTTATCATTTACTTAACGATTTAACGATTTGTTATCATTTACTTAACATTTACTAACGATTTTCGCTTCTTTTTCCGAACCACTTGGCCACGGCGTTTTTTCTCTTCGTTGGCCAGATCAATGTACTTTTGTTTGCGATCTGGCGTTAATTCGGCCCACTTCTTGCCGGCAATCGCAGCGATACGAGTGACGTGATAGGTCGGGTGTTTACTTTGCATTTGCAAGAAGAAGATAAGAAAAGGGTTCGTAGTTCTGAGCATTTTCTTCTTTGGATGATTATGATGCTCCGATTTGCTACGACTAGACCGGCGGCGAGTCGATCCGCGGTGACTTAGTTTGTGCTGACTCGGTGATAGTCCATCTGTGCTGCGCAGAAATTTGTACTACTCGAAATCTTTTTTTCGTCACTTTTTTTCATAAAAAATGTTGATTTGATAAACAAATAGTTCACAAATATATCATACTTACCATTTTGTTTGTAGTTCTGATCGATGTAACATTTTTTTGCGCTCGACTTCGTATTGCCCATTCTTTTTATAACTTTATAACACTCAGGAAATTTTTCAATTCGACTGCGAATTTGAGATTATAATTTAGCCTCGTTTTACAAAAATTTCGTCCAAATGACATGACATGTCGACTGTTTGAAAAGTCAAAAAAAAAAAAAAAACACTATCACCCATCATCATTTTTTAAATTTCAATTGATTAAAAACGAACGCAGAGACAATTAATTTATTTTAATATCTTGTATATCTTGAGATATATACAGCATCCACCCGCATTCAAACATTCTTTGTACAAAATTGCTTACACAACAATAGATAAATATTTCTATAATCGCAATATCAGTCATGATGCTTTCGCTCTGGTAATTGTACAGTTTTCTACAACTCGCCTCCAGCTTGTGCGGCTCTCTTTGGTTTTCTACTGTTACTTTTTTTTTCGCCACAGTAGCAGGCATTTTTTTGTGCATCAAGATAACTTTTGCAACCCAACGCTGTCGTGCCGGTGTAGAGCATCTTCGCTGCTCCTTTGCAAGTGTTGACTATTGTGAGACCGGACGTCTCATAACCATCGCAGTATCTATATAAACAGCGCTTAAATTCTATGTCGCACTTTTCTTTGTCGGTATTACAAGTGTCATAACAAATATCGTGTTGATCGCAACATTTTGTCATCTCTGCTAATGGCAGATATTCTTGACTGATCTGCTAAAAACAATACATTCTTTAATGATCAACAAAACTAATTGTATACTCAAATTTATTTAAAAATAGTTTACTTGAATTCCCAAGGACCCACATCCATCGCTTTGTGGTATATGATTCCAATTTGATATTGGTCTAATTCCTACAAAAATTGAAAATGATGTGTAATATCAGTATAATAATGATGATGAATGAAATATATAAACATAATTTTTTATATAAAATAATTACTTAAAAAATTATGTAAAAACTATTTGTTGAGTATGCATTAAATATAATAATTATATATTGCTGAGTATAGTAATAATTGTTGTCACACATTAAGGTTATGTTGCGTGTTATCAGCTAATACAGCTGATAAGAAGCTGTCAAATAAGAGCAAAATGATGTCTAGTTATGTTGACTATGTAACTAACCGGAAGGGCACTTGAAAACACAGGATTCCTCCACCGCTGCGTCGAACACCTCATGGATGTCTTTGATTTTTCGTGCAACTGTTATTGCATTTTCAAAAAAATCTCCAAAAACACTCTCCATTGTCAAAACTGCATCACGAAAGTTTGACAATAAACCTGCTCCATAACCTGACCACGCGTAAGCCATAAATGTGATGAAATAAACAAAAAATTTGCGGTACCGCGAGATGTCCATGATCCGTGCCAGTCTACAACTGTGCACTGCTAAAAGTGTTGTATTTTTAGTCAGATTAGCACCACCTGGAAACGAATCATTGGTCACTCATTTCAACATTCTATATACACACAATTACTATGTACAATAATGTAAAATTTTACAACAAAATTTAGTGATTTTCTTTTCGATCTCATTTATTCAAAATCATGTTATACTTTAGTGAAATCTATACTTCAATTTCGTTCAACACTTTTAAATAAATCAAGATACACAATATATATACTAATGTACTTTTTTCATATGAATAATATATGTAAATATATATAGTATAATGGGTTTCACAGCATTGAACTACTTTTTTTCTAGATTTATGTATGTATATATATATATATATATTTCTTTTTTTTTTGCTTGTTTAATAACTTTCAACTGTCTTTTAAGATTGAAGAAGAATAAACTAAATGTTCAAAAATGTTTGTTGTGTGTTTTTTTTGAAAGCGCCCTCTTACCTGTCAGTTGGATTTAAACAGGACTACCACACGTAAAAAAGAAAATAAGAGGAGCATCAAAGACTGTGTGATTTTGAGAGACCTCGGGGCAAACTGATCAACTTTTTGAGTAGTTGTGAGGATAAACAAAACACAAAATGGTAAGTAATTTCCACTTAATCGTAAAGGTTGTCTTACGCTTCATTTAATTAATCTTCATAATTAGTTAATATCGTATAACATTGATTAGAATTACAATCTGATTCTGAGAAAAGGTTATGTTTCACTGACAGGCTCCTCAGATGACAATGCATGTTTATTTAACTTTGCAAAATAATCATTAAAAATATTAAAATACTTATTTAAATAAATGTGAAACGATACGGGTGTGTGTAATATGATACAATAATTGTAATATGAATTATTTGTATTTAGTAGAGTAATAAAAAGTTGAATTTATGTTTTTACATATTATTGTATGATTTGCAGAGTATTCTTTCATACAATGGTGGTGCGATCGTTGCTATGAAGGGCAAAAATTGTGTGGGAATAGCATCCGATCGTCGATTCGGAGTTCAACTATCAACAATTCAGACAGATTTTCAAAAGATATACGAGATGGGACCGCATTTGTATCTGGGAGTACCCGGTCTGGCGACCGACGGTCAAACTGTTATGGAAAGATTAAGATTCAGGCTCAATTTGTACGAACTTAAAGAAAATAGGAGGATGAAACCAAAAGCGTTTGCGCACATGATCTCAAACCTCCTGTATGAAAAGAGATTTGGGCCATACTTTGTCGAGCCGGTGGTTGCTGGGCTCGATCCAATCACTTACGAACCTTTTGTCTGCAACATGGACTTGATTGGTTGTATCAACGTGACCAACGATTTTGTCGTTGGTGGCACTTGCACGGAGCAGCTTTACGGCATGTGTGAAACATTGTTCGAACCGGATTTGGAACCTGATGATTTGTTTGAAACTATCAGCCAGGCCCTGGTTAATGCCTGCGATCGTGACGCCGCTTCTGGTTGGGGAGCGATTGTTCACATTATGTGAGTTATTATTTATTCTTGTCGTTTCATTGTCGAATCATATACAAGATTCATTTGAATGGTTATCTTTTTCAGAGAAAAGGACAAGGTCACCACGAGAACTGTCAAAACAAGAATGGATTAAATTTTTTACACAACTATTTGTTATTTATAAGTGCAACACCGAAAGCGATCATCAAGATGATTCCACATTTATTTGTACACAAATTTCATTTCAAAATAAAGCCATGCTTTTGGGCAAACAAGTTTTGTTACTTATTATTTTGTTACCTCTTAAAAGAAATACGAATATCAAGACTTTTTTACATCAATTTAAACACAATTATTATCATTTTTATATATTATAATAACCTCTCTCGTTCCAAATGAACACACACACATACATGCCAACCCAACGCCATCTAATAGGATTTGATCGTTCAAACATGCTAGACAAAGTAAACAAATTTAGTTTTTGAATGCTTTTAAATGTAAACTTGATGAAAATATTGCTGAGCGTAAGTAAACTAATATATGAGATATTTTTTGTTCTGAAGAATGTCAGTTTTATATGTTGGTGCCTTCATTTTCGAATTGATGGACTATTTTGTGAATCTAACCTCTTACATACACGATGTCAAATTATAACCGTACTGGTGATAGTTTGTATTAATTACGCAAAATAATTTCAAGTGGTATAAATTAAAAGTTAGCATTTTTTAAAATGTCATTTTTCATCACGTTGTAAAATAACTTGAAATAAGTATACATCAACCATTATTATTGAACTTACGATTTATACAAAAAAAAGAAAAAAATAGAACACAAACTAATTGTCACAACTTTTTATAGATGATGATGAACTCGGAAAATTTCTATAATGATGCAGCAAAATACTGGGATAAAATACCAGCTACTGTTGATGGCATGTTAGGAGGTTTTGGATTTATATCAAATACAGATATCAAAGATTCTAACGCTTTTCTAAAATCTCTCTTTCAGGTAAAAAAAAAAGAACGACATCAATATAACCCTCCTTAACGTTTAACTATTTATTAACTAGTTTTTATTTTCTCCGCAGCTGAAAAGTCCGCCTGAAAAAACTCGTGCCCTCGATTGTGGAGCTGGAATAGGAAGGATAACAAAAAATTTACTTATTAAGCATTTTGACAAAGTCGACCTGGTAGAACAAAATCCAAAATTTCTTGAAAGTGCCAAAAGTAATTTAGAAGAATGTTCAAAAAATATTGGAGAGTACTATCCAATAGGTAAAATATTGAAATAAACTTTTTCTAATTTTTTACCATATAAAAATGAAAAAATGTGTATATACATAAATTTACAGGACTTCAAAATTTCAACCCTACGAAAAAGTATGATGTCATTTGGTGTCAGTGGGTACTGGGTCATCTCAACGACAACGACTTAGTACTTTTTTTCAAGAAATGCATGCAAGTATTTTATTGCAACTGTTTTAATAATATGATGATAAAAACAACGTTAGAGGTACACAAAAACGTTGTATTTTACAGAGACAACCTGCGAGAGAATGGAGTGATCGTGGTCAAAGACAACATGACCCTTTCGAAGGAACTAGAAGTCGACACGACTGACTCGTCGGTAACAAGACCTTACAAAGATTTTATTCAAATCTTTAACAAAGCGGGATTGACAACAATTAAAGTTAAGCTACAAAATAAAATGCCGCAGGGTCTGTTTCCAATATACATGATAGCGTTGAAGCCAAATCCTGATGCCGAACAAATAGTACCGCTCAACGAACCGTCACACAATGCGCAATAAAAAAATGTCACAATTCTACATCACTTTGACACAAATTTAAAAAATAATTGGCTTTCATTATGAAGCTTGTGATTTGTCACCGTCAATGTAAGCAACCTTCCATATGTCTTACACTTTTCTACAATTGTACATTAGTATAAACGGAGCGTAGGTGTAAATTATTTTATTTTTTAAATTAAAAAAAAAACATTATTATCAATTATAAAATTAATATGAAAAATGATATGGATGAGTATTGTCATTTGCTTGTTGATTATTTTTGTTATCGCGTCAATGTGATGCTCATTTTGGTCGAATTTTTTCATACATGAAGTGTTGATTTGCATCCTGCATGTTGGGATTGACGATCCTTTTTTTGACTGCATGAAAGTGAGCTAAGGCGTAGTTGTAGAATTCGTTTTCCATTTGCCAAACGTCAGTTTTTTGTATCCTTTCAACAGTTTCTGGCAGCGGATTTATTTTCTGCGTCGTTTGTCTTAGATGAGACTTGTTATCTGAAATTTGAGATGCCTTTCAAATGATTCATTACAATTATCATTAATCATTAATATCATTGTAATAGCCATTCATTTTAAACGTACTGTGCATAAAAAGATCATGAGCCCCCTTGAACAATCGAGGCAAAACTGCTTCAAGAGTTTGAATAAAATCTTCCAACTCTTCTGTTACTCCAACTAATAGGTAATGTTTTTCTAAGTTACGTTTAGCTTGTTCTAGTGCCCATCGGTTTCCAACTTCCCTGAAAGATAACAAACACATACACACATTCATGTCATGAACTTGACTTGATTTTTATATTAAATTTATCAAAACATGTATTTTATCAATCAACAAACCAACAAGGTGGATCGTGGCCGCATAGAAAAGGAATTTGCAACCACATATTATTAGGATCACAGTCTGACTGCTTGACTCTTATACACTCATCAAAAGTCTGAAAAATTATTATAATTAGCTCAAAAAATGTCCAAATAATTATTATTTCAATTAAAAAAATAATAACTACCTTAGTATCTCCGTGTTTCTTTCTGATAAGGTGTGGACGAAAGTTGTCTCCATACCTTAAAAAATAATAATAAGATACAAACCTATCCAAAGGTTTGCGTAACAAATTTATATACAGAGGTGTTTGTTTGGCTCCCAACCTAAATTTAAAAGTATATAATGTCATCATAATTATTCATTTTTCTCTAACAAAGATTTGTTTTATTTTCTATACTTACTTTTCAAAATTCAAAAAAGCCATGTGACCGTGGTAAAATGCAGGTTTTATATCATTCCAATAAGTTATATTATTTACAAACAGCATCTGATGACAATAATAAAAATTTTTAAACATTTAAAAGCATTTTTATTGGTTTAAAAAAACGGTATATCTATACCTGGTTGGGAAGTGTAAGTGTATGCATATTATTAGTAACATTGATATGCAAGGCGTGATACTTATTTTTTTTACAGAGGTCATAAGCTACACCCACAAAACTCGTGGAACCTGTTTTCGGAACTCTGTTGTATATCACAACTACATCATCACTCGGTTGCAATTCGTCAACTTTTGCCACAGCCACTTGATTATTCATTCGGCTTTTCAATTCGGCAAATGCATCTTCTGTAGTAAACATTTAATTTGTTTTATTAATGATAAAAACGATTAAACCACTCTCACTCGTATAACCTGACAAATTGTGACACAGCTGTGATATTTACGTAAAACATTGTTGCTTTCCTGCAAGGTGTCCAGTTTGTTTTTCAAATAAAAGATAATTACAAGGAAGAATATTATCGCCACCCATTGAAAAGGATAATTCCTGATTATCATTTTATTTTTGAGTTATCGGTGTTTGTAAACATTACTTTTTGTTTATTCAACATCACATACTTTTTTGACACATTCAACGCAGATGTCGCTGATGTCATGTGTGTATTTCTCTCTTCTTTTTGCCACTAGATAGCGCTACTTAGTGTCCACATATGTACTACACGCTCACACATTTTATTTTCACATGCAAAAAGAGGAATTTAACGTTTGTCCAACAACATTAGTAGTGTCGCAGCAGAATAATTTTAGAAAAAATTAAGTACAAACATAATTTAAGAGATTCTACAAAATCACAATTCTACAATCATCCTGTCAATTTTGTTATATCATTATATATAGCATATTGATTTCTTTAGTAAGTATATGTATATCGTTGGCGGTACATCAATGAAATAATAAACGAGATGACAGAATAATAAAATTTTACAGTATTTTTTTTTTTTTTTCATTAGAATAGAAAAAATTTTGTTGGCAAAATAAAAAAAGCGATAACAATAAACGTTCCTCGTGATTGACGATTATTATTATTATTATTATTGAATATCATTTTGTTTGGATGATATATCAAAATATGCATCACATCTTTGACGATTTTATTTTCAATAATAATTATTTTTATTTCCATAGGGATAAAAAACAGGCTGTGCTGCTACTGTCATTCTGAAGATACTACAACAGTGCGCAACTATACAAATTTTATTAACCTATAAAAATCATTAAAAATGGACTCTGATCTTTTGTCAGAAGAACAATTAATTCAGAAACACAAACGAGAAAGAAAAGAATTACAAGGTGAATAAAAATGAATTATTGTTTAAACTGTGTTTATAAAGCAGACATGTTGTAAAATAATAATAATAAAAAAAAATGTTCCAGCACAAATTCAAGTGTTAAAAAAGTCAATATGCAAAGGAGACAAAAAAAAGAAAAAAGAGGTAACCGAGGAGATAGCGAAACGAGAAACTGATCTTGATAAAAGACACGATGAAGAAATGGCTAGCTTGAAGCTTTCGAATATTTCGTTGGATGCTGGTTTGGGTGTCACTGAAACAATAAGTACCATTTCTGATGACAGTAACGATAACACTTTGGATTTGAATAGCCAATCTCAGAAAATGTCCAAAGCTAAAAGACGTCGCGAGAAAAAGGCCAAGGAGGAACAGGAAAGGAATAAAAGGATTATAGAGGAAGAAGCCGAGAATCAATTCGGCAAGAGAAATGTCGAGATGCAGGAAATTGAAAATATTCTTTTGAAAAGAGACCTCATGGTTTATGAAATACCAAGTGACGGACACTGGTTCGTATTTTTTACCATCAAATTTCAAACATGTCTATACCCAATGAAACCCTAAAAGATCAAAATCATTTTTTCATTTCATTAATTAGAATTGAAACTTGTACGAATCATTCTCTTTGCAGCCTATATAATGCAATTGCGCATCAACTCAAAGTTAAAGACCAAACACCGATGGGACTTGAAGAACTCCGATCAAAAACTGCCAATTGTTTAAGACAACATATGAACGACTACCTGCCATTTTTAACAAATCCAGACACAGGTGATAGATTGTCGACTGAGGAGTTTGAACAGTATTGCATCAACGTTTACGAAACTCCTGCCTGGGGTGGAGATGTAGAGGTTTGTTCAATTTGATGATCGTAACTTGACTTATTTCATTTGTTATATGATTTTTTTCTTGTTTTATAGTTGCAGGTACTCTCTCGCGTCCTTCAGTGTCCTATTGAAGTGATTCAGGCATCCAGTGCTCCATACATCATTGGAAATGAGTTTGACAACAATAAAAAACTAACGTTGACTTACCATCGTTATATGTATGGTCTTGGAGAGCATTACAATTCTGTCACAAAGTATGTTAAACGAGATGAGTAGATTCAGAGAAGGTAGTACGACAACATTTGATTGGACTTTGTATCTGATAATTCTGTGTCATCTAGCAGTGTGTTCTTACGAATAAAATTGATATTTGCTACTAATTTTGTTATTAATAAAGTTAAAATGTTTTCTTTATGTATACTGTACTGATGAATTTGTGATTCTAATATAAAATAAATTTTTTTGTTACCTAACATTGTCAATAAAGTTTTAAACAATAATTTAATTAGTTTTCTTTATTATTTCGGGCGCTACGTCAAACGTCGGATACAAAAAAAGAAAATTTATAAGAACGATGTTGAATGTGTTTTTAAATAGATGGTATTATGAAAGTAAATATATTCTAAAATCTGGTGGTCATGTACAAATTTTGTACAAAAATAGGGAGTTTAAAACGTTCGACTGAAGACCTCTTGTGTTGACATAATAGAGCACCATTGCAGACTGCACGGATGAATGTTAACCATGTAAATATTCTGTTGATGATAACAGATAAAAAAGATTGTACGATTTCTTGTTAGAACAAGCAGCATCAATGTTTTCATTTTTCTGGTGCCAAATCGCTCGTTTGATCATTGGATCCTTTCGTAATACCATCTTCTTGTTTCATAGTCGGGAACATTATTACTTCCTGCAAAAGCGTGTCAAGATAATTTGTAGTTTTAATTTTGTTATTTGCTTGTAAAAGAAAATTATAAATAGCCTTGAAATTACCTTAATGTTATTTGAGTCTGTTAAGAACATAGCAACTCGGTCAAGTCCCATTCCCCAACCAGCAGTAGGTGGCAGTCCATACTCCAAGGCAGTGATAAAATCTTCATCAATAGCTTGCGCCTCATCATCGCCAGCCGCTTTATCTTTTGCTTGTTGCATAAATCTGTAACAAACAATAGGGAAATTAAGATTAACAAACAAAATCATTGATTCCTATAGGTATAGAGAAGTCATAATATTACCTGTCTCGTTGAACATAAGGATCATTCAATTCAGTGTATGCATTGCAAACTTCCTTTTTCATAACAAAAAGTTCAAATCTTTCTGTCAATCCAAATTCAGAACGGTGATATTTGGCTAACGGTGACATGACTTGCGGATGATTTATGATGAACGTTGGATTAATACAAGTTTCTTCGATAAATTCTCCAGTTAACTGAAATGTCAAAGGTGGAAATATTTATATAGAATTTAACATTTAATAAAATATAAATATGAGTGACTAATTATTATGATTGATTATCTGCGGTACCTTATCCAAAAGTCGGGCACTAGTCAACGGCGGCGGACACTCGACATTATGTTTAGTACAAATTTGAGCAAGGAAGTTTGCGGATTCCGGTGTGTCAAGCTTGTCTGCGCTTGGGAATTTGACACCGAGAGCTTTTTCCAGTGCTGGGATCATTTCGACACGGCGGAAGGGTGGAGTAAAGTCAATTTCTTTCTCCTCGCCTTCTAGTCCGTCTGGGTGGAACTTGATTTTATACGTGCCAAAGATGCTCTTTACCATGCCGGAAAGCATGTCCTCCGTTATGGTCATCAGATCGTTGTAGTCCGCGTAAGCCATGTAAAATTCACAAGTGGTGAACTCTGGGTTGTGAGTTAAATCAATACCCTCGTTTCTAAATTGTTTTCCGATTTCGTACACTCTGTCGATTCCTCCGACCACAGCTTTCTAAAGAAACGAACGAAATGAAAAATAAATGACAATAACAGTGTCAAGCAGTCGCAACAATTTGAATTGAAATGAAATTAAATGAAAAATTGTAAATTGTATTATAGCTGGTTATACTTTGAGATAAAGTTCGGGGGCTATCCGAAGATGGAAGTCCGTATCTAGTTCATTATGGTGCGTGACAAAAGGTTTCGCTGCCGCACCGCTAGCAATCAAACTCATGACGGGTGTCTCTATTTCCAGAAATCCTAAATCGTCTAAATATTTTCGAATGTACGATATGATTTGGCACCTGATTCTGAACTTTCTTTTGATTTCATCATTAAGCATCAAGTCCAGGTAACGTTGACGGAATCTAGTTTCCTAAAATGTTTAAATTGATTGTGCTTAGACCCATAACAATTGACTCGTACGTAAGTTGATAAAAAATGTTAACTTGTCGGCACACCTTATCCTTCAATCCAAAATGCAAATGAGGCAACATCCTAACGCAAGGGGTCAACACTTTGATACTCTTCGGTATCATTGAGAACTCGCCCTTTTTGGTTCTGCCAGGACTACCAGTGACTCCGATAACATCGCCTCGCTTGATTTTTGCCACATCAGCAAGAAATTTATCTTGGTTCTCGTAAAGCGCAGCGTTTGCCATCACTTGAATTTTAACATTGTCTCCTCGAAGATCATAAAACACAAGCTTGGTACCAGACTCGCGGATAGCGTACACCCGACCCGCAATGCTGCACATCTCCTTATCCAAGGTTTCGCCATCCTTCACTTTGTCGCTGTAAGTTGCGATCAATCTCTCCAGAGAGATTGACACATGGAATTTATGAGGGTAAGGATTTTCGCCATCAGATTTCAGTTTATTGATCGTTTGGCTTCTTAATTTATAGTATTCCTGTAAAAACAATTGCCAAATGTAAAATGTACATTGTGCAACAAACAACATTAGGAGAAACAAGAAAGAGAGAACTCACATTTGGACTAATTTCCTCTTCCTTTTTTGTATCTGATTTCTTGGGGCCTTTATTTTTAGCCTCCTCTGCTGCTTTCGCTTCTTTTTCAGCTTTTGCAGCAGCTTGTTGTTCGGCTTTTAAGCGTCTTTTTTGCTCACTGAAACACAATTTTCGTACAATTACTATGATAATAAATAATTACAACAAATAATATACAACCTTTTTTTTATCTAACGACAATAAATCATTGTTATGACTAGATGTGATGATTATAAAGAGAAAAAAAATGAATAAATCAAATATTTTTATTATAGTATGTATCAGATTGTGATCTGGGGCGTCTGATTAAGGAAACAGACACGCAGGTAAAAAATGTCATCTGTAAATTTTAATTTGTACGCACGCTTTTAAAGTTTGGCACACCGAAATCTCACGCAAGACCGAATAGCTTGTATGAGCACGCAAAAAAGCCGGTTGTTGGAGGCGGAGGTTGGTTAGAATCCTCAACATCTCTTGGTTCAACCAACGTAACGAGAGTTAAGACGATATTTTGTATCCTCACAAAACGTATCTGAGGAGATGCAAAACTTTCGTTACGTGAGATATCAATTCTTTCTTGTTTTTCTTCATATAATAATAATATTTGCATCTACAACTCATGACTATAGTTTTGAATATTACAGAAATTGAAATGAGCAAATTGGAACACATGTTAGAAAACGACATGTTTGAAGATTGCGATGAAACGCGGGAACAATAATGTGCACGTGTTCGTGAGATTAGCAAACGTAAGGTCGATTGATATTTTCGTGTACTTACTTTTTGGACAGTTTCGCTCCTTCAGTGTCACCCATTGCTTCAGCACGTGTCACAAGGAGGCACTCCTCTCAAAATGGAGCAAGCAGCTCTACCTGGCAATTAAACAGAAACTGCCAAATATGTGATACCAACCAATTGTAAACCCGTTGTGGCTATTGGTGCAATATATCAGCATCTGCCTGCAAGTTTTGGTTAGGAGGCTTATTTCATTTCCTCCTCTCTCTCTCTCTCTCAGCGCTCATGCTATTGCGGTTGCGCTCTTCCCTAAACCGCCTCTAGGTGGCAGCACCATTTGGTTGTGCGCTTTAGTTTTTATGTTATTTGCTTTAATTAATGTCAACTTCTTTTCAACTAATATATAATATACCAAAAAAAGTATAATAAAATGGAAATAACAAATCTAGACAATTTTCAGTTTATATTATTAATATATATATATATATATGCATAGAGAAGAGATAAACATATTTTTTTCGATATTTATGTAATTACATTAATTTTGAAACTGATAATTCAACAATATATTGCACGGTTAATTAAACGTAGAAATAAGTACTTAACAAGTTGCTCTAATTAAGTGAAGTAAGTTGAAATAAATAAAAGCATTTAAAAAGAACTCGCATGTTTACTTTTCTTGATGAACAATAAACTTCCGACTGATGAGCAAACATTTTTTGTAGAAAAAAAAAAAAACTGGCGGGAATATAAGACCATTTTAATTTGAAAAATGCGTTTCTTTTTCAGTCAAAAACAAAAACTCAAGTTGAATAATTAAATTTAAATATAGTGCAAAACTTTGAAAAATAGTATGTATATTAATACAAATGAATAAATTTATAATAAACCATTTGTAACAGTTTTTTAAGATTGATCAACATTGATGAATGTATACGCATGGTATAACAGCGAGCGCACATAAATTAATAAATAAAACAAAGCGGATTCTGTTCCGATTGAGCGGATAATTGGTCAAATCACCATGGCAACTGCACAGTGAATGTTGATATGTATTAACCTATTGAACCGCTGACTTGGATACGGAAGTGAAACATCTCAGTGATAATTGGTCGTAATAAAGTAACAATGAACGAATATACCTTGGGATATTCTAACATCAAAGCTTTGCAGGAACTATTGTACCAGCCTAAAGATGATTCTGAGGTTGACAATGATGATCTATCTCAAACTGGAGAACCTAGAAAATTAGGTGAAAATACATTTTTGACATGAAAAATATGAATAATAAACAAAAAGTTGTTGATTTTGAAAAGAAAGCAACAATGGGATGAGAAATGAACGTTTGTTCTAGGTCCAGATGAAATGAAATCAGCGGAAGAGTCGAATCACCTGACCTGTAATGGGCCTTTGGAAGACGCAAAAAAAGAGGACATTTGGAATGCTTCAGAAGCTTCATCCGTGCAAGTTGTTCAAGACCCGCGCCAACTTCCGGAATATGAAATGAAATTTAAGCAAACCGTCGGCACTGAGGATGTTTATTTTGGAGTATGATAATCCGAGAAACACTTTTTAATTAATTTAGCATTTCATAGTTAAATATTAGTTGGGCCAATTTTGCTCATAGTTCGTTGATACGTATATATTGTTTTAGATGGGCTTCAAAACGCCAGGTACCGCGTCTTGCGAGTCGCTTGTAATCCTCGTAAAATTGCCAATGGAAATACGAGACAAAATTGAGTTGTCTGTGGAAGCTGATAAGGTTGACTTGAGAAGTCCCAAGTGAGTGCAATTCGTATTATAAAGCGAGCTGCGCTTTTTATTGCAGGGAGTAAGTAAAAAAAAAAAAGAGAAATGACATTGTTCGTGGTTGATTTTTGTTTATTTCTTTCGTGTTTTTTTATTATTATTATAATTGTTGCAGATATTCTAAGCTACGGGGAAATATAATTACATACCGGACGTTTGAGAGATAATTTTTGTTTTTAATATAAAACAAGAGATTGCAATTTTTTAAATACGTAATATAATATATCATAACAGTTGAAATAAAGCCAATTTAAAATTGTAATTGATCTTTTAGGTATCGTTTGCTTCTACCAACACCTTTCACGGTCGATCCTAATTCTTCTTCCGCCAAATGGCACACTGATTCATCGACTTTGGAAATCACTTTGAGACTGCGACGTGAATTGGATGACATAAATTTTTAAAAGAAATTCTTCGTCCATCAAACTGTTCAATAAAAGTATAAAAAAGAAACTCTTATTTCCACTTTGATAAAATATTTACATTCAATTGTCATTAATTTTATACTTCTTAGGTGATAAAAAATTCGATTAAAAGTCCATATCAATCTGGTATTTCAGGTGCATGAGGATTTATCTCGGTTGCGAAATTCATTACATTTTATGCTTTGGTTGTTGTCACTAACTACACGCAATATGTACTGCAGTGCACGTATTGCAAGTGAAAAGACGCCCGGTGAAAACGATTTTAAGTGGAAAAGTCAATAACATAGTAATATTAAAAAATGTTATACACCGACGAATTTTAATGCGAAATAAAATATAATTGAAATGTCGCGGATAAAATTCGTCTGACGAACGTGTCTGGAATAATGACGCGATGAATTCTCGCCAGTAGTAAAAGGATCAGAGACATCACAGAATTTTGTTAAGGAAATCATTCATTCTTTCATTCATACTTGATATTGTAATAAAGTGCTTTAGATATGAGATGCCATTCAAGTACAAAATTATATTTCAATTTCAAGAACTAAAAGAAATGATTATAATATATTAATTATCGTGATATTCATTTGAACAATTATTTTAATGCACAGATTTATTATTATTATTGCAATTTTAAATAATTTTACCGGTTAAATATTGCAATACGGTCTGCTTACAATATAATCTGCGTTTATATTATATCAACTAAATAACATTGATTTTTCTTCAATATAATTTATATATATATATATATATATATATATATATATCTTTTCAAAATTTGATGTATTAACCTTTATTGTCATCAATATATATTTTATTATTTTGATATTTCTTTTCATTTAACAAACTCAAATGTATTTAGACATGTTTATTTAGAGCTAAAAATTGTATGACTCTTAATTGACAATTTTCATTTACTCGAATTTATTGATTTTATTTATTGTTAAAAATTATACGACGTCAATGAAAATTAAACAATGTGATAAAAAAAAGAAAAAAGTCAAGTTATGAAACGTGTTTTAATTGTTAGAAACTGAGCGAACGCGTGCTTGAGTTGTTATACGTATAATCCGAGCCGGCCGATGGGAGCCTCCATAGCTCAGGGGTTAGAGCACTGGTCTTGTAAACCAGGGGTCGAGAGTTCAAATCTCTCTGGGGGCAACTCTTTTGTTTTGCACACCTTTTCCGAGCATTCGTTCAACATATCTTTATATCTATTATATCTAATATTGTATATATAAAATTGACATCATCAGCTTTATTATAAATTATTATTTATCCAACATCCTTCACAAAACATAATAAAAAAAGTAATAACAATTTTACTATTTGCAATTTTCATCAAGGACTCGCATCATTTTATTACTTTTAAGCGTATAATAATTACTTTTCTATTTCTTGATTATTGTATACTAATAACATGAGACGTTCTCGTACATTATTTATTCAGAAATGATACTCGAAATAATGTTCTTCATTCGAATTGAAATGATTATCCTATTTTTAGAATGAAAAAGAAAAAAAATCATACTCGACGATCATCATAAATCAAAATTATACTGATTTTTATCATTTACAGCATTTCAATTAACTTGCAGGACGGCTGTCATCAAAGTTGCGTGCACTTGACTGGAATATTCAATTAGTAAGCGAAATGCAAAAATCGCCTCATATTAAGTATAAAACAATATAAAGCAATTGTTTGCACTCGACCTAGCATCGCGTTTACAATGCCACTGTATATAGGTATACATTGTCATCCTCTGATTTAATGTTATTGGAGTGTTTCATTAGCTTGTAAATTGCCATTCCGCTCGAGTTTTGACTTTAAAATAATATGTGGGTGCGTTGCGTTTTCGCGTCGCTGATCACCAACTCTGATAAGGATTCATTGTATATCTCATCTGTATTGATGATGGTTTCTACGAGATAAGGTTCATTGGATTAACCCCTTTAAGCGACAAGCACGCACAAAAACGTTTTAATTCCAATTCAAACGAACTCGCGTATTACTCGCGATCAGATCATTTTTTATTTCTTTTTAAAAACACTATTTTCAACTATGTCGGAGAGCTAAATTTCTTTTGTCAGCAAAAATTACATTGTAGTGAGCGAATAGTGCTGTTGTATCATCCAATATCATATTGTTTTTCATCTCCTTTTTGATTTGATTGCCACGATGAATCGAACGCGCACATTTTTGTATATCTATTTATATTATGATTGATGATTGATTTCCAATTAAAACATGGTGTGCATTAGGGCATTAGATCTGGTTGCGTTAGATCAATTCCAACGCATCAAAACCGAGCGTTTTAATTAATTGATTGAAATTTCGTGATCCGTTCAAATGATGATTTCATTCGTGTCTGCGGAATTAAAGAGTCATCGATACGGATTTGCAGATTGTGCTAATATTGCGTTTTCGTCCAGTCTGGCGGTAACAATGATTTTTCAAGAAAAAATAAATAATGGCGCTGGGTTATGCGATATTGAGAAAAATAGGACCATAAATACAATTAAGTTGAATGAAATTTTGAATCGTTTATCCTGACCTGTCTCTTGATTCCTTAAGTTCTGTAAATTCCTATGAGATGAAAATATGTATTATGATGAATTCATTTCATAAGGAACATTAACACGCAAGCTGCAATTCAGTGCTCTGCGGGACACAACCTCTTTCTTCGATGTCTTGTATGTATAATTGTGTTAAATTAATTTCAACGAAATATCCGTGAAATTAAATTTTAAAAACACTTTGTTAAGTCATCAGTTGCAAAATTAATTATTTTATCATTAATCATGCATCACTTTTTCAATTCAGACGATTCAAGTTAAAATTTTTTAAATTACAATCGAAATAAACGAATGTGTGTGATAATCAAAAGTAGGTATAAGGTAAACGTACCAATTTGTGTTATAGGTATCAATTGCGGGTAATTTCAGTTTAAAATTAATAGAATTGTTTGGCGAATGTAAAATAATCTAAAATGCAAGTCTATCAAGAGTTAGATGTGCATAGAAATAATATATAAATGATTTCCATAACATTCTGCTTTTAAATGTAAATTAAAAACGAATTTAATCAAACCTAACATAAATAGGAACACTATAAGCGCAATAGGTACCTTTATTTTATACTGAAAGAAAAAAAACTGATTTACTGAAAAAACTTACTGATTTAGGGGATGTGGAATTTGCTTACTGAATAGAGTAAAATCAATCAATTTCCTATCAATTGTCTTACTAATTTCTGAGAATTAATCAAACTAATTAAATTTAACGAAAATATACACATATGAAAGAACGCCAAAAATTGATAAGTAATGTAAAATTCAGAATCCGTAAACCTTATTTGTGATTAACGTCTAAATGTAGAATATTATAAGACGATATTATAATAATTACAACAAACTTCTGCAAACCAACATTTAAGCTGTAATTTATTTCGTTTATTAGTTTGGAATTTCAAACTTGGTTAAGAAGATTGCTGAATAAGCAAATCTATATATGAATCCTAAAGAGACACACATTTAAACTGAAATTAAAGGGCAGATATATATGTATATATATATATATATATATATTTTACATACAGAATCACAGTTTCTTATACCCTTTTCAGAGAAACTTCATTTCGAAGACCAAATATTACCATGGATTTAGTTATTATACATATATATTATATATGCATGGTATATATATTCAACTCGTCCCGTTAGATATGATATCTTAATAATATTCTATTCATGAAGAGTCTTTTTAGTCTATTAAATGCTTTAAAATTATCACAATGTTTAATTTCACTCGTTCAAATATTACATGACTTAAGTTAAAAATGTTATGAACCTAAATGAATAAAACTATAACTGTTCTTTGTGTTGATAGAAAGCGATTGAGAACATTTTGTATATTCAGTGAATTGAAGACAACAGAGTGTAATACATACGTGTAATTTTATATATAATCTATTCGATAGATAACATCAAATATAAATTTAAACCACAATGATTTCATCATATTGAACAATAATTGACACTTTTTTAATGGCAACGGTAAAACAAATCCGACCATGCCGTTCAAATTGTTCAAAATCATTGCGATACATTCAAAATGCATATTCTTCAAAAAATGACACTTGCTAGTTCCCTGCGAATCACTGATGGTATAACGCCTATAAATATTTTTTATTTTTCTTTACCATAGCGCTTCCATTCCTTTTATCGCGCGCGTCGGCATGAAAGTGAATGCATTACTATTTTTTCACTCTCATATCACTGTTTTATCGTACAATTTGAAAATGCAAAAATATATAGAACAATATGTACAACTTTTTTTATGTCAATGGAAGTTGAGTGCATTTGATTTTTCATTATTTATTCAAACAATTCTTTATTTATTATTAGCAACATTAGTATGTTTTCGGTTTTAGAACATATGAATAGTTTTGACTGAAAAAAAATTCCCTGCGCTCTACTGTGCAGATCAATAATTTGATATAAATATTTTTTCTCCGTGTACAGAGCTTAATTAATAGATTATTTCATTCCAAAAAAAAAAAAAAAAAAAAAAAAAAATTAAAAAAAAAAAAAAAAATAAAAAAAAAAAAAAAAAAAAAAAAAAAAAAAAAAAAAAAAAAAAAAAAAAAAAAAAAAAAAAAAAAAAAAAAACAAGAATTCATTTTGAATGTAGATCAAAATATTTTTTGATATGTAAAAATCATATTGATTTATATTTTTAATCTGAACCTGGAATTGTTGTGCGGATAAAAAAGAAGAAAAAATTGATTATCTGAGCAGGGCATAAGCATGTTTTTGCGGTCAAAATTTTGGCATATCGTGTGTGTGTGAGCATGTTTCATGTCTTATCACGATCATTAGTGGAACATAATTAGGGGGATACGAGGTGCACCGCGCAAGGGATGTCACAGCGCGGCGTCGCGACGCGCAGAAAAGTCGCTTTTTGCGTTGGGCAAAGCGAGGCTTCTACCAGTATTCCGGGCGTCGCGTACGGCATTGCGCGCAGCACTTATCGCCCGTTTGGTGCTCTTTACATTCTCTCAAATTACATTACAAAATCATTCTCAATTGTGAGAGGAACAATAAGAGCCAAAATAATATTTAAAACTTACGTTACTCCTGAATGTTTTTTTTTGAAGAAAATTAATAAAATTGCACAAGCAATTTGTTTTAGGTCGATGAAAAATGTGAGCCAGTTTTGTTAGATAAAATAATGATGTTAATTGAAATAGTTTAGGATCGTTACAAAAATGATTTGGTGGTTTGAAAAAAAGTGCGATGTTATTGATCGATCGAGTCAGATGCACTCGCGGCAAAATCGGCTGCAAGAGTTCCGGAACTGAGAGGTGCAATTAATGAATGCGAACTGTTTGACGGTCGCGAGTCGATTGGTGTGCTCGTAAATTAATTAGCTGCACGTGGAGAGCCGAGTCACAGTCGGTGCCGGTTTAATTAGGTGAGTTGTATATTGCTACAAAACGTCTACCCCCGTTGCAAAAATATGACACAACGTCGATCTGTTCCTCTGATTTATTCTACTCGACTCTCATCTGCTCTGTTTCATACATCACTTTTGTAACTCAATTTATTATTTTCCACTAATAAATAATTTCTCATGCAACATTTTTCAACATATCTCTTATATTTTTCAATCCAAAGATTAAAAAACAAAAAACAAAAAAAGAAAAAGTCATCACTTATGGAAACAATAATTTATTTCATTTCAACATATTTTAATTGGTCCAACTTTTTTGTGCATATCCGCAGCCACGATAAAATTGAGGATTATTATTATTAGTGAAATTGACAGAAGAGATCGACTATACGGTATGTGCACTAGAAAGGCTGCATTTTCACGGGTGCAAAAGGTAAATAATATGAAAATGCATTGCAGCCAAATGGATCTCCCGCGATGGGACAAATGAAAAACTGCATCAATATATATTGTATAATAAAAAAATGTTTTCAATTTTAGAGCGTAATATTTTAAAAGTTTCGTCACTTAATAGTAATACTAATAATAATGATAAGTCAAAAAAATGTCGTGACATAAAAACGAGGAAGCAAAAGTGCGAGTTTATTTGTGCGAGCGCTACACACTTGCTTTTGCTGTTTGTCTTGTTTAATTTATGTAACGGAGTTTCCTGCGTAGCTCAAAGGTCTATTTTTTTTCTTCCTGGATGAACAAATGTCCATGATTTTAAAGTAATTCCTTTGGTACATTCGCAAGGGTTGATTAAAAATTACATTTTTGCTCCACTATATGGAGAGGACAACAAATATTTGCATAATGATTTTTTTGTAATTCTATTTTTGTTCAATCTGGGCGAGCTGTTGAAAATGTTGTGCTTGTTTTAGGCAGTGCATTGTGCTTCGAATCGAAATTTCGTATACTACAAAATATATAATGGATAATTTCGGGATGTTTGTCATGTCTGGGCCAATCATCGAGTCAATTATACCAGATGCGAACATTGGAGCAAATAAAAGCTTTAATGAATCGAATGTTGTAAAATTACGATGAACAAGTGAAATGAAATTACGGAACTGGTAAACAAACGTTATTTTTACGGTCTGTGTTTATTTGGAGCTATATACGGTAACGGCACTGTATAGACTAAACAAATAGTCATTCTTTCTTCGCAAAAATATACTTTAAGGTAGCATCATTTTAGCATTTTGTTGACATGTATATACATATATATATATACTGGTCCAAATAAAAAACGCAACACTTTATATATAATTCTTATGGGAAGTGTTGCGTTTTTTATTTGGACCTGTGTATATAGGGGACATGCAAGTTTTGAGTCTTCTTTTTGTAAGGATAATGAAACGTATATATTTAAAAATTTTACATTACAAATATTGGCTTATTGGAAACTAAAAAAGTGTAGTGTTTGATTTAATTTTGCAAATGAATCAAAAACATAGTGTCCTTTAAGTTTGCCAGCATCAGTCCGTAGTTATCAGTTCTTCTGGCAATTATCATATTTTGAAGAAAGATGATTTTTAGAAGTTTACCTACACTCTTAACAATCTTATTCATGAAGCAGGTATTTAAACCTTAATTTACTAAAAATGTCCCAATTTGATTCAATAGAAAATAAATAGTCTTGTAATTTTATTGATTTTGAAATAGATTGATTTATTGACAATGAAACTTACCAAGTCGATCGAATCCAAAAAGTGTTATACAATATTTGTGTTTATCACGATCTCGTCATCAATAAATAATCGTTATCGCAAATAAATTAGATGAATTAATTATATAATTATAGTTAATTAGATTGTTTGCATGGAGTATTATAAACTAGGCAAAGTGTATACATGTAGATTTTGTTAGCCGTATATACATTACCACTTTTAATCTTAAAACTTTGTTGCGACCTCTTATAAGCTTCAAGTATTTTTCAATCACATCCACGTTATCGTGATTTAATTAAAAATTCAGACAGTTTCAAGTAGGTACTATAGTGCTTTTTGCGCAAAGTCATCCACCATGACTTTAAATTTATCTTCCCGTAAAACAAGTGGAACATCAAATGAAAAATCTTTATAAGTTTACTTTTCGTTGATGGGTATATTGAAATTGGTTTTCTTGTTCTGGAACATATCCAAATCGATTGACTTTGTATACACTGCGTGGCCTTACATCAAGGGCCTCTGAGATATAGCAATATGTTAAGGCACACACAGTTTTAAAAGAGAAATCCGCATAATAAAGGATATATAAAAGTTACATTTCTATTAAGCATGATTTTTCATGTACTTTGTGCTCCTGTAACTTTTTTTGGTGGATCGTAACATTTGATGAACGTTGTTTTTCATTTCGCCTTTGTTTTATATGCAAAAAGAAAACGAACAAACAAATTGTGAAAATGAAATTTTGAATTGGAAGCAGTGTAAAGGACTAACACAGTTTAATAGTTTTTGTTATCTTTATATAGGCTCACGATAATATATTTTTACGACGCGACATTAAAATGCACTATATACTACTATTGCGTTAGTTATTTTTCGCAGGATTTGAAAAAGCGTTAAGAATTGTATGCAAATAATCTACGCCGGAAAATCTGTAGCCCCGATTTGAGTGCCGCCTACATTTATGATAACCACTACGCGCTCTGGCTGTTTACACGAGACTACAGTCGCATCTTTTCTTATTCTCGTGAAATAAGACACGACACTAGCACACGAAATTAAGCACGAATACTCAGCGCTGCACAATGACTCTTGGCGTTCCATTTTCCATTTTTCATACTGCTTTTGTTCAGCTGTGTTTTTATACCATTTGTATAGTTTAGTTGACTTGCATTCATGATTTTTTGTTAAACAAAATTCTTTCATTTTATAATTTTGCAAAGTGTTGTTTTTGCTTGCAAATTATTGGCATTAAAGTGACATAAAAAAAAAAAAAGTAGTCAATAAAGTAAAGAAAGTGATAATGAACACTAAGCTGGAATTTTTTTCAATTGGGAAACACTGCTTTGATCATCAGAGAGCGATGCTATAGAGACGAGCTCGGTATCTGATCTACTAGCATGTCGTCGGTGACTAGAACAAAGCTATTTTTTTATAATTTAAAGAGAACTGAAATTGCAGTTTTACTTCAAGTTTTTAAGTCTTTTTTATTCGTGAGTCAGTCTTCAAACGCATTTATCCATGCAGTCTATATTATATCTGTAGCTGTGAGGAAAAACCAGTTAACTACCAGTTGAAAACATTAAAAAATAAAACATTTAAACTTTTTTTTTTTAAATTAAAGTTCGGAAAAATATTGAAACATGCTCGTCTTATAGAAGTAGATAAAAAAACGTAAAATATTTTTTTAACTTAAATGTACAAGAAAGCACTTAAATGGTTTTTCCTCATAGCCACAAATATATTTTATGTTCTTCAATAGAATGTGTTGTAAATGTTAATAGAATTTGTTGGTTAGATATTGGAAAAAATGTACGCACATTCAATGTAATAATTACCAAATTCACAGAAAAATATGTTGAGTACGCGATGCAAATTTTATAATGTTCTATTTGATCCGAATAATCCATCTCTCTTAAATCCTCTTTCAGCGCATTCCGTATAGCGTGCATTCCATTAATTGGTCGTGATTATCCTCGATATATCTAGTAAGTATAGGCACTGAATGAAAAAGCCTGCATATGGGTGGATTTAACGTGTGTTCTATTTTGTCTACAGAGTGAGCGCACTCACCGATAAAATTAAAGTTTCTTGGCACATTATCTCTTTAAATTAATATATTTTCTTATTCAAATTGTGACATTTTGCCTGGATATATTCACTCTACAATTATGATTCTAAAAAACGTATAGTAGAAATACGTAATATGCATCAGCCCACATGTGGACTTCTTGACTTGCTCACGATAAAATTTTAAAGCTTGATATCAATGTGACCCTCGTCTGGTAAATCATATCACCTGACCAGGGCCTGGTGTGGGACTAATACGATTTTCTGATGTGGTTGAGCATTACATTCTAACGTGGGCCTCATTTATGCAACCTCGTCGGGCTCTCATTGGGTTACCATGTTGCAAAATTATCGGTTTCAAAAATGTTATAACCATGTTTGGTTGTAGACTAGGGCCAAATTAGGGTAACCTTAATTTAGGCTTAAGATTGCAAATTAATATTGGCCCTCGTTTTTAATGGGGCACGCCTAATAACTGAATTTCTGCTAGTAACATCAAAGAATATTGATTTGTGAAGTCAAAAATATGAATTTGTTGATTCCATAATGTCCATAATCATTTTATTCCTATAATTTTGGCATGGCTTAATTTGTTTATTTAACGTCTTTATATGTTTTTTTTTCCATAGTTTCGTAAATATCAGAAGAGAATGTCATTACTGTACAAGTTGATCCCTGATGCTTATAATGGCCATGTTAATAATCGATATAGCGCTGTAATTGGTTATTTTTATCATTTTATTCGTCTCCTGATTGGTTTAAATGATTTCGGTTGACTCTAAGTGAGAAGAAATCTATAACGTGATTGGATAAATAAGTCAGTTTAAGTGTAAATCAAAAAATATCTAAATTGTTTCAAGAAGTAGTCATAAGAAATAGGAATAGGCAAAACATTGCAAAAAATTAATTTTCAGTTTGTAAAGAAAAAAAGTTTTGCTAGCTTGATAAGTTCGTGCAATCGCTCCTAGTATAATATACTCTGTTTTGTTGTGAGGTTTTGGTTCGTTTTGGAAGTTTGATTAAGTTTGCAACATTTTTTTAAGGGCCTCTCAAAATATTTTCGATTAATTTGGGGACGTTGAATCCTAAAAACGTAGTTTCTAGAGTGCGGCTGTTCTACTAGTAAACGAATATTTTTGTTGAATTGCTAAGTGCAAATTATTATTATTATTAATTGAGAAATGATGAATCGAATATTGAACCTACGACGGCAGCAAAAGTTACAAATGCAAAATATAAAACATAGTAAGAATTATCAGTGACGCAATAGAATATTTCTTTTGTTATTGGCAAAGCTTTTATTTGGTGCAAAACTATCCGTACAAGTTTTACGGAAAAGACTTGCAAGCGATGCACAGCCTCAAGCAGTCGACATTTATACAAATGAGAAACTTTTGCAGAGTCACAAACGGAAATTCACGTACAGTTGGAATTAACAAACTTATTAATATACGTCCCGGGCGTTTGTCTCTCGCGCTCTTTTCTTTCTTCCCTGCACGAATAAATTTTCGATCGAGGTTAAACGAATTTAATGACCCACGACTCTCATTTTGTGGCTGGGCTCTGTTATGAATAATAAGCAAAGCAATAATTGCGCACTATATATATACACAGCAGCGCCGAAAAAGTTTCGAAGTCTCTAATGAACGTAACTCATTTCGTAATTAAAAAATACTTGTGTATAACGGCGAGCGCCTAACGAAATTCATGTGCAAGCGTTTTTCATATAGGTATAGTTTACGGGGTCGCAAGAAGCGGAGTTGAAATAACTTGCCTCGGCGAAAAGAAAAGAAAGGCGTTCTTTTTCGGACGCAATAATTTCACATTTTCTGCTAGATTATTTAATCGACCTTTTTTTGTAAAACTTACGTTTTACGATTGCCTTTGCGGGTATTATCAAAGTTTAGATTCACTAGTTCCGACGGTTTTGTGCTGTGCTCTTATTATTATAAAACTGAGGAGAAAAATGTGCGATTCGGCTATACTTCTGAAAATTCTGCTAATATCGTGTTCTTTTCGAGGGAATCTATATCGAGTTTTCATATATTCAGAATTTTCATCATCAGGTTGAATTGTTTCACACATTTAGCGTGTCTCGCGCGTATAATCATTATTATGAATCATCATTTTGCACCGTTGAATTAAATCTCACGTGTATTTTGAATTTCTGATTGATGCTCACTGGTTGTTTTGTAAATTAGGATTCATGCCGCTGCATAATTTTCGATCTATCATTTTAAATTATGGTTCGACAAAAGAATGAAGATCCAATTTTATGTTGATTTTAATACTAAACTTTTCATAATCGACAATACGACATGAATAGTTTTATGCAATATGTCATGAAAAATAATTAAATTCTTTTCATAATTTTTTAGAGGATCAAGAATGTTTTTTTTGTTACAATTAATACTCCAATACGTCAAAAATGTCTCTGATGCAATATTTTGAATTGATGTCAAGTTTGTTTTACGATGAAACGAATTTTCATGAAACTTTTCATCTCTCATGCGAAAAGATTGTATATTATTAATATTCTCTGATTGTTGTAAAGGGAAACATTCTCAGCAGTTTTTGATTACATATAAATTATAAAAAGATGATAAAAATTTTCCTGATTGATTTTCTGGTAAAATAAATATATATGTAAAAACTATAAGCTTCTTTTATGAAAAACGTTTTCTTCTTCTCGAGTAATTCGCATGATAAATATAAGCAATGAAACAATAAACACACACACACATATATATAAACGTTATAATAAAGTAACAACAAACTGAACGACAAAAAAAGCGAGACTGAATAAATAAAATAAATAAATAAATAAAAAATGCGGATCTACATGCAAAATAAATGCTGCTCCAATTTTCGAGCTATACGAATTTGGATGTTTGCCAGTGCCCCTCCCTGCTGCGCACTTCAAAATTCTATAGGCGATCAATCAAAAAAATGTTTGATGAAAAATACTTCATATTTACTTAATTGTAAATCTAAAGCATCTAAAAAAATATTATTGGACTCTCTAAATCATATTTGAATAAATATATGAGTAAAATGTGTAAAATTGATTAATCGAACATTTAAAGGCAAGAGATATTTTCTGATCAATCAATTTTAAAGTGATATATTTGATTATGATGACAAATGGTCAAAATGGTTTGTTTCGATGGGTATACGTGAACGGGGAATGTGTGTAAATGATTTACCCCATCGTTTGAGCGTCGGTTTTGATAGGGAAAACGTGCGCGGAAATAAATTTCATTTTGTTACAACGTAGAACATTAAAACATTCGTCCTCGAGTTATGAAGTATGATTTTTTTTTAAATAATTTCTGTGTCATTGAAAACGCGCAATTTTACTTTGCTCATTGTTTTTTCTAAATGTACGATGGTCCAATCGATCTTGGTTCTCGCGAATATGCGAAGCATCAAGTATTCGCTGTTGTGCAAATATATACTCACTCAAGATGCGACTGCATTTTACGTAGACTCGCAGACTATAGTCAGTCAACCTGGGTGAATGGCGAATAAACATTCGTCCCGACCTGCAATATTAAATGTATTCTAATATAATTGTTTATATGCGTTTTTTATACAGAAAAGTTTTCTTTTGTATATTTTACTTCCAATTTTCTCTCAAAATACGAAAAAAATGCAAATACTAAAAGAACAAAGAAACTAAATATTTTAAACGAAAGAGGAACAATCATGCAAATTTGGTTTTTAATCCGATTCGTTTCTAACGTTAAAAATATAATAAAAAATGATAATAAAGATAAAAAAAGAAACAATTAGTTTCCACACCCAGATTGTATTGATTATTTCTGGAGACGAATTTATTTGATAGAAAAAACGTGAATAAATAAATGATAATGCGATTTTCGCATTTGAATGTATAGAATTGTTTTATCTTCCGTATAAGAAAGTTGAAACAGTTTTGCGAATGAGTCACTTATTGAAAAGGATTAAAAAGCACACTGAATAAAGCCAACAGAATTATAAAGTGAAATGAACTACTTATCTGGCGATCAATTATACAGTGCTTTAATAAATTAACATCGCATTCATAATTTTCGTTACGGTTCTCTGCCAATAAGAGAATTAGAGTTTCAATTGATATGCATGGAGACATAGATTTCATTATTATAATTTTTTTCATTCATATATTTATATTTGGTTAAAAACTTTTGTCATATCAAGATCGCTATGTCATAATTTTGATGAAATGGAAGAGTTTATTAATGTAATAAAGGTTTTCATTTTTAATATAGTTATATAGCCTATATACATATAACTGTAGCATAATTTTACTATAAAAATAAGTGTAAAAAACAATTTAATTAAATTCATGTTGCATTTCCAATATATACCCTAGTAAAAATTTTTCAGGACGTCTTATTCAGGGCCCCTAAAGGGCATGCCCGATTAGTAGAGACGAATAGCTCCAACAGGGGCAACTCTTGAAGGGCCTATCAATGTCCTTTGAGGATTTGTTCCAGGCACTTACCGGGCATGTGACGTTGTGCCCTATAATAATTGTCTTTGAAAGGCCAATGAAAGGCCACTAAGATGCCTGCATTGATTATTTTTAAATTAAATATTTTTTGATAAATTTTGTATGAAAAATATTGAAAAGTTAATAAAAATAGAAAATTATGAATACTTTTTTATGAATTTTCACAGAACATTGTAACAGCTGAATTACATTTTACGTAATAAATTGTTTTCAAAGTATTAAAATCACTCAAAAATATTAAAAAAACTAATGCTTTATTATTGACCATTAATAAGGTAAATGTCCCATTTAGTGACCATGTACCTAATAATGACTTTCTGTCATGGAAATTTTAAAATATGGAATTAATATTTTTACATTTTAGTTTTGTTGAATCTATATCATTTTCTTAGTGCAATTTCTGATGAAATAATTTATTGTAAAATCTCTAGAATTAATTATTAACAAAAACAAGTGGTCACTAATTGGTACATGTCGGTAAGGTTAAGGTGGTCGCTAACTGGGACATTTACCTTATGTAACTTAATTTTTCAAAAAATGCGATGTTCACTACATAAACTGATTGAAATAATGCAATAACATGAGACTGCGATTGACTTATAATAAATTATCAGAATTTCAAAATCAGTTTAGCTCAATGCGCAAGGTGATAGGCTTGTGTAATTCACTAGACCGGCTTCGATTCGCGGCCGAAATAATAGGATGAGTCGTTTTCTTTTTGTATTTGATTTTCAATTTTATTATAGATAATTTATAAACACGGGGATTGGCAGGGCGAGGCGTCGCCCTCCAAGAAAGGTCCCGCTTACAGCGGATGAATCGCCCTTAAGGGGCCCAGTTCATTTGCAGAGCATGCCCTTCAGAGGCCCGGAACCATTTTTTTTTAGGGAGTATACTTATCCTTTTAAATCCCAAGTATCTCAATTTAAGACTTTTGGAAAGGCAGTTAATCAAATTTCTTTTCAAGTTTCAGCAGCAACATTCTAAATTTTTATAACATCTTTCATTGTTATAAACAAAGTAGTAAGAATTGAATTAGCAAAAATTAATTTCAAAGAAGACGCGATGTGTATTTTTTTTTAAATTATTTTTTTGAATTAAAAATATATCAACCGAATGAAATAATAAAAATAAATGCATTGAAAAATGTTTGTTTAATTAAATACAATTTTATGTATCACCTTATCAAAAAATTGAAAAAGAAAAATGTTTGAGGATGATTAAAAATTCCTTGCGCAGGCTTACATTGCGTAATATAGTCTATCGATCACGATAATTTGATCCTGTTCGCTCGAAGGACGCGTTACATTATCTTTCATTACTAATCATTAAGTCAATGACGTAATAAATTATTTAGCATGTACTGATGTTAAGTGGCACTCTAAGTAATCGCCCTTATCTCACGGCGCGGATGGTGTTTGGATGATCGAGCGTTGTCACGGCATACTGCTATACGTGTAACCGACACCGCGGACCTGCGTCAGGATAACGGAAATCGTATGCTCAATTTAATTGCATCGCACGAACTGCGCTACTGTAACATAAAGTACGATGACATTATAACATTACGTAAACCTAATTGGCCTCTCAAATTCCACGTACCTGATTATTGGCAATGACAATTTCGTGGAAATTGCTCCGATAAAGATTCATTGTTTTGTCCATTAGATCATTCCTGAATCGTTTGTTTATACAATCATATCCATGCTAATTTTTCTGTTATGAAACAAACACTAACAAATATAACTATTTTTTATATATAAAAAAAAAAAATTCTGTCATGTCCGCGCCTGGACAAACTATTTTATTTTATATTTCTATTAAATATAATTTAATTAATAAAGGGTGTTGCAAGGTGAGCTCGCCTTTCTAGGCCCTGCATAGGGGAAGCGTTACATGCCGAGCCAACGCCAAGATCATTTTTACCAGAGGTACCGATATTAAGAAATTCAATAATCATCGGTCCGTCAATGGCCCGCGGTTATTCACTTATATAATTGTAACATTCGTATTCGCATTACACTATGTCGCAATTATACGCTCGGACTTAACCGCGAAGCGTCAAGTGCAATGAACGAGGATTGCAACTTTAAATTTTTGGGTTCCGTGACCTACCCACCTCCACCGTTTCAGGCCTGCGACCGCATAGCAACCAATTATATATTATATAAACACCTGATTTTCCTATAATCTGTGCTCAGTTTTGGACTAGAATCTGATTATTTTCAAATTGTTCAGCAGAGTTAATACGCGTCCGACCTGCAGACTCTATCATCCTCAAATTTTTTGACGAACTTCGCTAAGACACAAGACAAGTTCGCCCAGCGGACTTATTTCCGATCGACGGACTTCGATTATTTTTGGAGTAACCGATATAAAGTAAAGTTCCCGTTTAGTTACACAAAGTCGAGACCACTCATCATGACCGCGAAACTATAGGGATCAACACGTCTAAATAAAGATGATATTAAACTTAAAATCTGTGTAATTATAACTCAATGATCTCGGTACGTGGTTTTGTTCTACAAGGAGGGATATCACATTTCATCTTCTATATTTATTTCACATTGATGTTAAAAAGGAATAAACTTTACAAGATTAAATTATTTTTTCGCCGCGCACCAAACACCTTTTTGACTCAACGAAAATTTTCTATCTGATAAATTCGTTGAAGCAGAAATCATTCAAATCATTTATCAAATAGATAAAAATGTGAGAAACATTATTTACATCTTGGAAAGCTAGACAAGGGAAAGCCACACTTCCTGCAGAACACGTCCGATGCATTTTAAACGTGAAGCAGCAGAATGTCGCCCTCGTCTACTTTGTTCCGTGCCGATGTCTTGTCTGAGAGCCAACGAGATACACATTCCATCCCGCACGGCGACTGCATTAAAATTCGAACGAGTTTAGACGTTTTGTACCCGTTTTTCAAAGTCGACTTTCTTAACAAATAAATAGAACTGGCCCCCTATCGTTTTTAAATTGAGCCGTTCAAGAGAGAAAAAGATAGAGAGAGAGAGAGAGAGAGGGAAAGACTGAGTGAGAACTGCGCACTCGAGGACGAAAACAAGGCGAGCAAAGTTTGTCTAAACTGTGAATCAAGTCTTTGGCACCCAGAACTTTTCTCTGCTTGAGTCTGCTGAAACTCGCACTGGCACGTTTTAATTGGCTGGGCTTTACATTTATGATTATTATAATCTTATTCCGCGATTTTTTTTTCAGATGCATTTATTTCATTTATATTTCAATTAGTCCCGCGTGATTTTGTAATTACTTTTCACCAAGTCTAAAGGTTGACATAAATGTGTGTTAAAACGATTGGTGTCGCTTCAACGGTTACGGGATAAAATGAGTCCATATTCATAAAAAGGCCAGAGTACTGTTTTGTATATACTTATCCGGAGATAATAAGTGCCACTTTTCTGATGCATAACATCCAATGACATCTAATTTTTAAATTATCAAACAAGTGATACCGACGTGTGGGCAACCCCCAACAGACCAAAGTGAAAAATAAATTATCAGAATCCCTTGAAACTTGATAACGTTATCCGTTGTTGAAAAATCCATAAATTGTATGAATTTTATTCATTTTCAGTGTCCGAACGTTCGGATGGGTCCTTATATAAATTTGTTAATATGTTAATTTATATTTTAACTATTTAACGTTTTATTGAAAAACTAGTATGTTATTTTTCAGAATGTAACGAATATTAAAATCGAAAAAAAAAAAAAAAAAAAAACATAGGTGCAAAATTTTGAGAAAAATAATTTCAAAGACAGTTTATGAGGTTATATGCGTACTATTGTAGACACCAATGAAGTTATGCGCAAAATTTATTAAATAATAATGTTTGATTACAAAATTATTAAGTCGTTTTTTCAACAGATCCGTGTATTCCATTTGCTATAAAAAATTATTCATATCATTAATTTTTTCGAATATTTTCGATTTTACAGTTGTTTTGACTATGGAAGTCATGGATTTGCTACCTCTTAAATAAGAACTACAAAAATCCAGTGTCGCGAGTTCCGATGGATCGCTGTGTGAACGACGTCTGGTGTGAGGTTGCAGTGTAATCCATAATTCAATTCATAAACGTCAACGGAATGATATACGAAAAATTTATACTTGTCACATTTTACTCTCCTTATTTAAGAGCAATTAAAGTTTTTCTTAATGTATGTAATAATTATGTGCCTCATTATAACACCCCTTCATACCCGAGCAGAAGAATGTGCATTAGCACCTTTCAACATCTTGGAACCGTATAGTGTCAATTATATATTATATAAAATTTAAGCTTTTTGTTCCATTAAATGGTATAATTAGAGCTAAAGTTCTGCTCTTATTATTATCTGCGGATTTACACTTTTTATTTACTTTCTTTTTTCATCTTTTAGTTATACCTCACCACGCATTTGTGTACCATATAAAGAATTTCGTTCAACATTAGAAATATTTTTGTCTACATATTATATATATATAAAAGTCTGTAATGGAGCTCAAGTTATTAGAGTGGTTTGCTTTCTTTATCACGATGATATATATTTTTAATCTTCCATCCATTTCCCTGACTAAATTGAGTTACTGATTGAAGGTACGCGCAAAAAGTTGACAATCAAGCTTAACTTTTTTCGATAGGAAAATGATTTATGTTGTTTTATTTTATTTTTTTGAGATAAATGGAGAGTTTGAAGTTTAAAAATCTTTTTACGTTTAACTGACGAGAAATCATGTAAGATGAAAAACATTTTCATATAAAAGAATGGAAGAGGTGCACGCTCAGAAATTGTTAGAGGTGTAATTAATTTTGAGTCCAAGCATGTCTTGAAAAATAACATAGTTGTGGAATTCATTTTCTCATAATAAAATTGAGGCAAACGTGTTTTTCATCGAAATATGTCTTTCTATGCGGAAAATGTTGTAAAAAGACGTGACAATATTTTTTTAAATCAACCTGACTTGTTAGGGATTTAATAAACATTTTAAATCGCATATTTTGTATGCAAATTCTTAAAATGAGCAAACCTTTTCAAAGTTTATTACTTATTTCTTTGAAATAAGAAAGAAATATTAAAAATAAATAATTAAAATAATTTGGATCGAACTTGAATTAATTTGTTCTTATTCGGTGCAAAAAGGTGCAAGGTGCACTTCTGCTCCGACTGAAAAAAATGGCCAGCGATTATCGAGTCCGTTTCAATTGTTCAGCTGAGAACAAAAACAGAGATCGACACGAGCGCGTGACTGATCGAACGCAATGCAGATTGATTGATTTAAGTAACTTTTGATCCAGCATTCGAAGGCAAATAATGTCGAAATGATTTTGTCTTTCGCGTAATCGGCATTAGTTCGTTAAGACGCGCGCGTTTAACAAGGAAGTGGCAGGTAACATTTCGTAATTACATATTCCGCAGCTTGTGCGCGTCAAACAATGGGTTTCGCGTTGATTGCAATGCCATTGATCAAATTAATCATCGCACAAGTTACGTGATGCGTTATTGAAACTGCTCAATGCCGGAAAACTACCGTCTCGCGTGGCTCTGCAATTTTAGTTCAATTTGATTCTTATTTCCCCCCCGATGATAATTAATATCACCAATCAAGTTTAATGATCTTGTAAACCACACGATTTCATCTCATGTAATTTAATAAAACAATTTTTTATTGCTTTTAATTATTACTCTCTGTCATAAGATAATTGTTCAATCTAAAAATATACTTATAACAAACTTTTCTTTATCTTATAGGGTGAAGTGGGGCAAAAATGAACAATTTAATTTATTCAATAAAATGTGTTTTACACGCGCTTATGATTTAAATAAACATCTCAAGTATTTATTATTATATTATGCATATTAGGTAACATAAAAAGTTCCAAGTAAAATTTTTAAACAATTCTGAAGCCTGTTCATATTCGCCCCACTTCACCCTATATATTATAAAAGTAATCATTGTCTTGTCTAATCAACCTGTGCGACTATTCGTTTGAGTTATACAAAGTACCGTCCTCAAATGAAACGCGTGATATTTGTACAAACGAGAGTTAAACATCTAAATTATTTAAATCTGAAAGAGAAAAATTTTTAAATAAAAATGAAACTGTTCACTGATTTTGAGATTTGCATTTTCGATTGTTGAAATTTGTTATTTCTGAAAATCAAGAGACACTTCGGGAAATTGGCAGAAAATGCAATAAAGACGCCGGCCGATATTTCGACGATGCATTGGGTTTTGAAAGTCGTCAGAGCAGCTGAGTCGTTAAAAAGAACACTTTTATAGAACAGTGAAATAAAAAGATTTCACTCAACACAACGGATGTGACATAGGAATTGCAAGAATAAGTGGATCGAACGGAGCCTTTTAACAGTTTATTCAACCAATCTTTTTTTGCGGTTGTTATGTACTTATTAAAATGTTGTTACTGACAATGCAGCCGAACAATGAAACAATGTTGTCTCTGTTATAGAATTGTAATGCAATTGTTTTTTTGGAACGCAACCCTAGTAAAAATTTCATAAGCACCATTTGTACCATAAGTGCTTGATGGAACCCGTCGGTTTGGACCTTAGCATGGAATAACGTTTCAAAACTGAAATGAGTTTGCCCTGGCTGAGCCTGATGTTGATGCTCACATCATCTAGTAAAATTTCTACTAGACTAGAGAAGTGAGAAACGATGAATGTATGATGAATATAGTTCCTTGACGTTGGCATTATTTATTTCGTGGCAAAGGCCGGATTCGTCATTGCAGGAGACGCGGCGTTTTGATTGCATTCTTCTTTCGCGTGGTTGATTGATGCTTTCCATGATGGCAGTATGATGCCAAATAATTTGCTTCACACGCGGCCCGAACGCAATCACTGCTCTCTCAAAGCCTAATATAAATTTATTTTTCATTTATATATTAGGCAAATTCATATACTCTGCGAGTTCGTGCAAACTAGTTCAAGATTTCGTCATGCAGTGCAATGTGCGAGCTTGATAAATACGACGCTCAAAAGTTTTTGTCAAATGTCGCACTCAAACTTTTCGTGACCAACTCGTTCTGAACTTTTCCCACCGCGGATAAAACGTTTCTTGCCTCTGTATCGGAAACAACGCCTGCGGATTTTTTCATCTCGCCTCTTACAGCTGACGAGATTTACTTGCAAATGTACGAGTTTTATGATTTATTTAAGAGCCGATTATTTATTCGAGAAATCATTTTATTTTAATTAAGAAGAGACTCCGATGAAATTTCAGCCCTACGATAGAATGTGAGTTATGTAAACATTTTTGTCGTGCATAAAAGTTGGCGACTTGAGCATTGCGAGAGCCAATCTGATAGAAGAGTGTATAAAGTTTTATCGACGAAAAGAACTGCAAATCATTTTATGCATGAAATAAAAGCGAGAAGTTTGATGCTTATAGCATCGCAGTTCGTGTCAATTCAAATGACCAGATAGAATAATGACAAATAGAATTTATCGCTTTTAAGCTCACTGCTTGCTAAAACAGTATTTTATTTTTTTTGTATATCAGACGATTTTGTAAATTTTAAAGAATAGTCTGGTTATTTTTATGTTATAAAAAATTATTTTGTTTTGACTCAGTAACTGAACTCGTTTTGATCGGACGTTAACAACGAGCTTGAGCTATCCTCTTAAAACTTTTTGATCTTAAAGAGTAAAACCTAAGGATAAAGTATGGTTTAATATTTTTTATCCACAAATTGAAAGTGATTATCGATGTGAGGTTTTATAATTGAGTGTTCAATAACAATCTCAATTTTATAGAACTGAAAAATCTAAGGGGAGGCTGAAGAGAACTTCCAGTTGTGAGGGCATAAAAATGTGGGTTCAATCAGCCCCCATTCCAAATATAAACATTTCAAATCGGGTTAAATTTATTTTTACATCATGCCAATTTTCAAGATAGATTTTATTTTGGTTTGCACTCAATCTGACTTTATTCCTTTAAACCTTTAGATTTTAAATTTGATATCAACGCAATGTTTTGTATTGACAATTTAGGTTTTTACTACCTAAAATGTCAAAAACAGATGTAGGCAGTTTATATTTTTGTGCCATTAAATTTCTTATAATGGGATTGATATATCTAATTTCATCATTACCTTGAGTCAAAAGAAAAAAGGAAAGAAAAACAAACAGTTCCATCTCTGTGAAAGTAACATAAACATCGGTTGATATCAATGTTAGTTTATCAGTTGCTTCTTTGTTGTAACTTGAAAAAAAAAAAAAAAAAAAAAAAAATTGTTCTCTAATGCGAAAAAGTTGCCCCTGTGAACTACACATGATGAAGTTTGTTTAGAAAATCATCAGTATAGATTGAGGGCAACGGTCTCGTAGTTTTCGCAAAGTTTTGTATGAAACAATTGGGGAATTGAAGTATATGTTAATCAACATTGGCAGAGAGTTATACAGAGTCAAAGCTGTGGATGCATGGATCAGTGCTGATATATCCATGTCGATAACGTCTTGCAGCAATTAAGCCTCTGGGATTAGAAGCTGTGGTGCACGAGGCTTATACACAGGGTCGAATAGCAGTTTGTTTCCTTTTGGCGTGCCTCGTACTATTCAACACCGAAGAACATCGCTTGAAGGCGATGGAAATGCGAGCCTCGGTCAACTCACAAAGCTTCTCTCTCGCACTCATGCTATCTTGTAACGTTCATTTGTGCACGTTTGTGTGATCCAAGCGTAAGGCAATAAGACTGAGTCAACGCGCTACATTCACTGCGAAGGCTAGACAATGAGCGTTGATTCAACATTAATTGCTTCCTAAAGCGAAAATCGCCAATTAATTATACCGCACGTATGAAATGATATGTGTTTCATTGATCAACCGACGACGATGAGTGTCCCTCTCGTTCGCGGCTCAAACGGCAAATTTATAATGATTTAATAATGCGTATAGTAATTTCTTCTTGTGCTTGACATTCAATATTATTTTGTGTCATTTGTCTGACATTTTTTCTGCCAGTTTTATTATTTATATATAAATAAATATATGTGCATGGTTATCATTCATTATAATTCTTCTTATTATTATAAATATTCCTCAACTTTTTTTAACTTGACAAAATTGTTAAAACCTTTTTAAACTTTGTCTATTCTTCTTTAGCGTGTAACCTGCGAATTTTAATTGCAATTCCGTTTTAACTTTCAGAATGGAAATATGTACATGTAAAATTGCGTTTATTTTTAGACAAAAGATTCGTTATTTGGTTGTCCCAATTTAAAAAAGAACCGTGTCGATTCGATTAAAACGGCGAGTTTTTTCATGTTGAAAAATGTTTGAGTAGAATGGGTGTTATTGCTCATTGCACTCGATATCGGTGTACGGGTTATAATTTTTATCCTGCTTTATAAACGACCGATTGGGTAAATGAAAAATGAACGTTTTACATCAATTTATGGGAATTCGTGTTGTATACATTTGCGATCCAATAAACAACTCTGCATTGTTGCAAATTAATTAAGTTTTATATATCCGCATATACTCGAAATTCACTTCATAAATGATCAAATTATCATGCATACTTTTTACCATGATATTGTAAAGGTCCAAAATTTGACGCGAGGCGCTCTTGACATTAACATGCAAAGGTCACGAGTTTTTTGCATATTTATAATTTTTTATTGAAAAAGATTCTTTATTCTACTTAGTTTGAATTAAAACTTGGAAATTAAAAAGAAACTACAATTACAAATCCATAAGCGCCGTGTGACAGGAATGAACAATTATATATATATATAAAAAAAAAAAAAAAAAAAAAAAAAAAAAAAAAAAAAAAAAAAAAAAAAAAAAAAAAAACTGGGAAAACGTGTCAAAAAGTTCTGAAATGTTAATGCAATTTTGAAATGAGCATTTTTTATCAAGCAGAATTTGAGATTCAATTGCATATCATCTCACAGGAAATAAATTATCCTCACAAGTTGTTGGTTTCGAGTGATATCACTCACACCTCCCAACGTGGATTTATTTTATTTGCTTGCTTAGTTCAAGATTTGCAGTTGATTTGTAAACGAATAATCTGCGCGTTGGGATTCGCAAAAGAAAATGATTCCCACCAACAAAAATGATATGAGCGTAACGCACAAGCTGCTGCACTCATTTTCCATCTGTCTGATGTGTTTGAAGGAATTTTGACGCGCGAGCTTTCTGTCAAAAATTGTGTGAGTATATTCTCGCTTGTCAGGATTTTCGAGCTTAGATAGAGTTGCGTTGAGGCCTTGAGTTGGCGCTGATATGATATGTGTTTACATGTGCATCTGAGTTGTAGTAAAGCAAATGTTTGCCGGGGTGGGGATGAGTCCCCCTCTTCGTTCATTTTTGCACTAGAGTCATTGCGAGAAAGATCGCTAAATTCGTAGAGCAAAATGCCAGATGTGAGATTATACTTCAAGTCAGTTCCACCGTCAAGTTTGTTCCACTGGGATGCCTTGCTTGTTTCAACGCCCTGAAAAAGTTGTTCCGTCCTGACACGTGTCGCTAATTGAAATTCATATTCAATTAAGTAAGTTGTCACATCCGTTTAACTTTTCACATCGCAAGTTATTTTCCTTGTCAAATTTTTAAGAGAAAATAGCATCGACAATCTTTCCAAAATTTTAGTTAATAGCATATTAAAATATTCAGCTGATGATATGCAATTTATGATTATTATCCATTGAAATCTTTCTTTCATGGTATAATATTTTTGTTTCTTTCTGCTTGCGATCGATTCACATCTTAATTACGCGAATAAAACAGTACTAATTTATTCGACATCTCGAAACCTCTGGGGCGACAAAAAATCGCGTCCCGGGGAGTCATCGTTATTCTGCGCACGGTGTTAAGCGGCTCAAGATCTTGCTTCGCCTTCGGGTCCACGATTATACTGTAAACTTGAGTGGAACGTTTTATACGAGAGTGCTTGTAAATTTCATGCATATTCATTTGCCTCGGGATTATTACGTTCGGTCGCCTATGCTGAACACAAACCAATTGAAAAGAATCCCCTCAGAGACGTTGCCGAAAAAAAAAAAAAAAAACTTCCGAACAAATAAGCAGTCGAAGAAATGTTCTTTTCTCTTTTCCTTTTCCTTTTTTTAATTCCGTATTTTTTTCATTATACTATTTTCACCTAATCCATATATGGTTTGGGATGTAAAGCGCGCTTTTCATTAAATTTTACGCTACGATATGCGAAACTTATCGCGATTTCAATGCACGTTAATGCTCCTTTACAAACGAAATAATGCTTGAATTGAGAGCTTTGAACAATACACCCTGATATCAAAATGAATATGTTGTTGAGTTCCTTGAAATTAATTAAATATTGTGGGACTTGTTCAGAGATTATACGAAATTATTCACTATACTTTTGCTTAACTTGTTCATAGAGCATTCATAGAGCAATGTGCACTACAATCAAACTTGAATTCAGAAAAAATACGACATATCATATTAATAACCAACCAAATAGCAAAAATTCTAATGTCATACGGATCGTTTGTGTATGTGTGAATATAATTGACAGTTTAGATCATATATAACCACTTTTGAGTGCCAGTAAATCATAACAAAAAGAGTTAGTTTAAAGAAAAGTAAAATTAATAGGAGGCGCGCGTAGCTAGCTATTAGTTCTTCAAAAAATTGAGTCAATTATAATATGTTAATAAACACTTCTTTGACGGCGTAAAGTTAAAAAAAATTTTTTTTAGATCTATAGATTTATATACTATGAAAATAACAAATATAGTTCAGTTTGTGTAAACTTGCTGTGACATTGTTGTTATAGGTTAAATTGTTTTAAAATTTAGCAAATTAGTCATTTTGCCGAACAATGAAACATGATTTGCGCCCATTGAAAATGTGTTATCAACTTCACAACATTACTACCTGCCATTTATTTTAAATAAAAAATGCCAGGTCTGGTCTACAATGATATAAGGCTGATGTTGTAGTCAGGGTATCAGAGTCAACAATAGTACAAATATGTTAACTTGATCATGGTATATAGCAAGTAAATTTTTTCACAGATTTAATCAATCACTTATATTGATAATTATTTGAGTAGCTAAAGTGATTACATGTGAGAAATGCTACTTGAAATATCCGGCGAAATAATCTTCATTTTTTTATTTACTCGTTTTTTGAAAAATAATTACGGCTACAACATTTTGTTGCGCTCGACTCTCTCTCCGTCTCACTCTCTTCTCGTAAAGTTGTTGACAAAATGCACTGAAAAACGGTTCAACAAATTGCTTTCAACAGAATGACTCGAAACTTATTCAAAATGACGCGATTGTTGTTCGCTATTCTGTGTCATTCGTTGCACATGCAAAGCTGTCCTTTTACTCTTTATAAAATGACTTCTACTTTCTTATAATGCAGCCTTACATTCCACACCTCTCGTTATAATGTCTCTTTTGTAAAACTTGTTCCACTATTCTTTCACAAAATATGATTACAAAAAACTCTTCTCAGTTAGAATTGTTATATTGCTTCAAAATAAAAAAAAAAAAAAAAAAAAAAAAGATAAGAATATTTGATTATATAATTCAAGCCAGATTGTTTCTAGACATTCCATTTAAGTTGAATTAAGTTCAAAATGACTCCTTCCGATGCACAAAGACTAAGAATACTAGACAATTCTTGTCGTTACATGATGTAGTGCATGATGCTTTTATATAGGTAGATTATATAGGTACAATAACATGGAAGTTTTGAGCCCACTTTTTCAAATGAATGACCATTTTTGAGAGCGAGAACGTGTATTTACCGGACGTTTTAGTGCCGTTCTAATAGCATCGGAAAAAGTTTAGCGGCCTCGTAATAATAGCGAAAAGAAATATGTCCTCGCGATCCAAGTGCTGCGTACAAGATATAGTCGTACTTTTTTCCGTACCCTAACATAAAAGTGCCATTATTTCGCGACTCTATATTTCGTTACAACTTTCGTGTAACATTAGTTATAATGAACTTTCAAATGATGAATATGATTGAATGTTTTTTTTTCTTTGAAAGATTAACAAACAAAAAATAAAATGAAGCAAATTTCAAATGAGAAAAAGGTTGTTGATAATTCATGTTTGAATGAAAGTTTATCTTTAGCTAATTCTTGTATAATAAGCTTTTGGTGTTTGCAAATCGAGTAATATTTGATAAAGCTTTGATATAAATTACGCTGGATTTGAAATGATTTGAAATGAGCCTCTGAAAGCTCACAGCTTTGGGTTTGAATGAGAAAGAAAATATCAAAAGGATGAATAAAAGGAACACACAGCCAGGAATCGGAGCAGTCGTGAATGCTAATTACAAACACTTTCGAATATTCTGCCCGGGCAATACTCTGCCGAGTTTGAGTGATTCAGACACTGCCTGAATCACTCATAAATATTTTGAGCTTGATTTTGCAAATTAACTCAAAATCATGCAGATCACATCGCGCAACCCATTGCATATCTGCGCCACTGTCATTACGTTTATAAACTCGTTCGCATTAGCTACCGTTTCATCTCATCTCAAATTAGTAGTTGAAACAGTATTTGTTATTCATTTAATTAAAACATAAGTATATTATTGAAAATAATCGAAAATTCTCAATTTGTTGCTCTATTAAAATTAAAATTTGATGTGCTATCAAGTTTTTCAATTATTTGGGAGCGCACAAACAATAAATAATTATTTTGAAATGGTCGTAGAAAAAAATGACGTCATCGATCGCACAATCGTTTCATCTAGAACGTTACTGATATGCAATGAGTCGGAACATGGATGTAGAATTGTTTTGTGTTATAGGTGACAATAAAGTGTTTGGCTGGGTTGCTTTGATGAATGTTTTCAATTTGCGCGCAAAACAGACCAAATTCTGGAGAATCTCAAGCGACGTAGAAAGAAAGAGAGAGAGAGAGAGAGAGAAATCGGTTATCGTAAATCGATACTGCTTGGTGTGTGTTCGACAAACGCAAAGCAATAAGTACGGAGCGCGTTTGTTTAGCCGACAAATAAATCTTTTGTGCATAAACGCCCAGAATCGTTAATACAACTTTACGATCCGATTACAATTTTTGACTGACGAAACGCGCGGGATTAATTAGTTTCTAATTAAACAACGTCGTAACAATGTTTCAGTACTTGCCGGTAACAAACTAGATAACACGATCAATGGAATTTGCAACGCAGTTCCGCGGTAGTTATGAGCTAAGAATTTTCGTTACAATCAATATTTCAAGACCGCAGAATGGCATGGGTTTAACCGTGATTATAAACATTATTATCATCAGACGGACCTCCTTTCAGCAAACTTCGTTAGCGGGCAAAATACGAACAACGAGCGATAATGCGCCGAAACCTCGGCGCGTAACCTCAAATCAATTTTCGATTCCGTTGCCGATCATTATACCGCATTGTGGTTTCTCGTTTTGCTATTCCAAAATCCGTACAGTCGCGCGCGTTCATTTTCATATTTATATCTCAAGAAAATATCATTTTATTTAAACGAGCTCTACAAAAGTTGATGAGCATTCGTGCTCGTTATAAGCTTTTGTTTCAAACGTAAAAATCATGTATTCAAACGTGGCACACGACGTGTTTATAGCTGGTCATTATTCGAATAAAAGCTGCTTCTTTTTGGCGACAATAACGAAATGACTGAATAAAAAGTCGGGCTGACAAAAAATACGCTGATTGTTAGCTCAGTCATGCAGTTGCATGCAGTTAAGATGACTACCAACAGTAGCTTCACACGCGCGGCTGACTATTGCAACGCTTTCACTACTCATCACTGCTTTCATTCTCACTCAAACAAAATCAATTTTATCTTTTCTCTGTTCAATCGACCAACATTTTTTTCTACTTTTTTTCATTTAAGTGATGAAATGCATGCATGCTCTTTGAACTTTATAATACTACAAATTAATCTAAATATTATTCTCATTATTAAAGAGGCCAAAGAAAGAAGGTTTGAATGCATGATGATATAATATATAAGATGATTCTTTGTAAACAGAATTAGCAAGAATATTCATCATAATGTTGCATGTTTTGGCAGGCTCATACTCTTGAGCGGTACCCCTGAAAAGTCTCCCGCACGGCCTTTGGGTCGGTACGTTTAGCCGCAAGAGAGATAAAACGTCATTGCGGGCATTGATTTTGCTCTCGCATTCAAGATGCGCCCTCTCGATATCACTGGGATATCATTTCCTTTTTGCTATGTCTGCAAAATTTTTAGCAAGTACGGACAAAAGGGATTGGCCCTGATTGTGTCGTGATTTTTGTTTGCTTCTTTTTATTCGAAGAGATCAATTTTGAATAAATGCCATATGTCCCACAAAACAGAGAGGAACAAAATTTTTTTGGCCGATGTTTCATGTAAGATTGTCATGTCACATTAAAATAATGTTATAAAATATGTTATAAAAAAGAATCGACAGTTTACTCAAAAGACCACGTCTTATCCACGCTGTCTCACAAGTTTATCCCATAATCAAATCTCATTGTGTTTGGAAATGATTAAAAACTTATATATATATATCAAGTTTTTAATCATGAAGCATAAGTAATATAGTAATAAAAACAAAACAAAAAATGTTTGATCCATTTGCATCAAAAACGAGCATGGATTGACATTAATAAATATTGGCATGCCAAGAAAAGCGATTTCAATAAATTGACGAGGACCTAGTTAAACAGGCGAACGAAAGAATTTCATTTCGATATCGTTTGACACTTTTCACGCCTATCGTTTTCAGTCGATTATATCCTGAAATTTTGCATCGGCGACTTTTCATAAAACAAATTAAGCGTGAGCCCGTTTTACAAGAAAATTTCCATAGTGAGGTGTGCAAAATTTGAATGACAATCCAGAAGTTTCTGCGTCAAACTCTTCGTCAGAGCCTGGGTAAAATGAATAAATCAATCCTTTGTTAGAAAATACGCTTTCTACGTCGGGTTGTGTAGTAAGCGACTTTCGCGCATTGCATGATTATTTATTTTCGACGCGAAATTGAAAATCTTTGTTGTGTTTACAAAAAAACCATGATAAATAATGACATTCTGTAATAGAAAAAAAAAAAAAAAAAAACATATAAACACAGAAGAGAGGAAAAAAGAAATAAAAATGTCAAAAAATGAAAATAAAATAAAGTATATGGTCTTTTGGAAAACAAAAACAAATCAACAAAAAAAAAAAAAAAACACTTGTGTTGAATGAAAAATGTTATTTGATACGAATAAAAAGAATTGAACGCATATAAATATAAATTCAACAATTTATTGGCCATCTGTATCTAGAAGCGATTTGGCCGGTTACAGTGTGGCGATTTTTAGTCATGAACAGTGCTGGATTTATCTCCCAAGGGTCCTCGAATAACTTGGATTTTTGGTGCCAACCTTATTCCTCGTCTATTTTGGCATGAAAAAATTAGATGAAATAAACATTATATTGACAGTTAAAATACAATTTAGTTTGCATTATAAAAATGTTGTTTCAGTTGACTATCATCTTAGTACTTTAACTATTAAATGATTTTCTTATGTTTTGTACCAAAATGTGTTACAACGATTGGGGGCCCGTGTCGAAGAGAGGAGGTTACAAGTAACTGTTTGTTTTACTTGCCGTTACTGCATGGTTATGAATTTCTAGGTAATAGAGACAATCGAGCGGTGTGATTATTGTAAAATCACTGTCAAAACTTCGTGTTAAGTTACTGGGATCATTTTAAATTCGACAGAATTGTGAGAAAGTTGGATATCGATCATGCGACATCGACTTGAAGCTTTTTCGAGAAAAGGAATGAAATGACGAAGAATCGCCCAGAATTAACAAAAAGACTGAGCTGAAAATAATTAATAGATTTTTTTTCTCATTAATATCGAGTAGAATGGGGAATGGTTCGACGGGAGATTGAATGAAACGTACTTCTGATGTTGAAGTATTCTTGTTTTAGTTGAGTTCGTTTGCCAACATTCTTTTTGCCATAAATCTGTGTAATTAAAAAAGCTTTACACGTGCACACGGCACTAAGAATTTTTTCCCCGCTTTTTGCGAACGTTTCGTTGCTGCGCAAATGGTAAACGCCCTTATTTCTGAGACGGACTACATTTTTACGATTACTCTATTATTTAAAATTGTTTTTCGTATTTTGAAACTTGGCTATTTTTCATATTGCAGTGATTTTACTGAAAAAACTGTATCACGTTTATTGAGTTGACGTAATGTTCTCTTTTTTCAGACATCCACAAAACATGATTCTAAGGTGGATATGGATTTATCTAGGAATCGCAGTGTCCCTGCCTGTGATGGTGACAATGAAGAGGGAACGTGAAAAACCAAGTATGTACAGTATGTAACAAAATTCTTCAATATATACTAAGATAAACGCCGTATACCCAGTTTCTCGTGTAGTGTACCAATTTGTTATAAATTCAGTTTAAAAGTAAATTTTAATTTTGAATAAACTTTTGAACAATGAGAAGTTAGATTTTATTTAAATGCCCTTAGTTTTGAATTACATACAAATGAATTAAAAAGAATTAAAACGAAACCGAAGACAAATGGATGCACTATAGCGGAAGTATAGGTACGTTTACTTTATAGGTATACCTTATAGAAACGGCTCACTTGGATGCATGTAATGAAAGATGGTCTTCAATTTCTAGTATTAAACATATAAAATCAACAGAAAGAAAAAATTTCAAGAATATGTTTCGAAAATACAAGTGCATGCTTTTGTTCTGTAAATACAACAATTTGGTGGAAATAACACGGTGGAGCGTTGGTTGTGTTTAGATTAGGTTTAGCTTATACATTACAGTTTGGGATGTCAAGCCTTCTAACCCTATCATAAACATCAAATGTATTACCGAAATATAAAAAATGATTATAGAAAATTATAGAAAATTAATGACGTTTAATTTGGTGAAATAAATTTTTTCTGAGTTTGTCAATAAAATGATATCCATCCCATTTATAAAAAAGATGACTAAAACTGACAACTGACACATTTATTGTTAGGGCCTCAGGCATGCCACAAAGTTCGTACAACGCTTGCGCGTATATAATTATTGCTCCAAATTGAGGACGCAGACGTCCAAATTTTTGGGATATGACAGATTTTTCTTATTTATTTTTGAAACTGTATTTTGCATTTTCTACATATAAAATAAATGATAATGAACAAAAATTGTAAAAGTAAAAATTATGATGTATTTTTCAGTGCCTCGACTGTACGGGGACAAAATTCCAAACCGAGTATTGGTGACGACAAATTCAGAAGTACAGAGAAAAATAGTCCTTTTTCACAACTACTTCCGCACTCATGTTGATCCGCCTGCTGCAAACATGTTACTTATGGTAGGTTACAACCGTAAGACAAACCGACAACAAATGTTAATTTGATGAGTACAACATTGAGGTAACAATTTATATAATGTAATCGCCACGATGAACGATGTTTCATGCACCTCAATAACGTATACGGTTTCATTTTATCAATGTAAACAACACAAGCTGAAACGTTCGGTACACAACATTTCGTTAATTGGGACCGGTTTGTTATTTGTATGGCACGACACAAAGAAATGCGAAATTATGAAACTCTGGAATCGCGGTAATCAGCGGATGACGACACACGAGTGAGTTGCGTTTTCCTTTACAGTGCATTCGAGTTCAACGTATTGTGTTTAATTGCACAAGAATGATCAATTTGTGATCAATTTGCTGAGAATTTCTATGATTCATAGCTCTGCTGTTCAAGTTTGATGTTGATGTTACGATATTCAATCACGCAAATTCAATGCAATTATTAATTTCTGTCGCACATATATCTGCGGCTTCCGGTAATAAACATGCAGATCAATGCTTATTATATTTTTGAATCAAACGGGATCAAATATTTTGAATATTCAAATATCGAGTCTCATCAAAATAACAATATATCAAAATGAAATATATAAATATAAAATAATAATTGACCTGGCCTCTCTATGATTCAAATACCATCAAAACCTGATGATGCTTATTTTATCGAAAGCGGTACACATATATTCTTTAAAGAATGCAAGCAACGATTTAAAATAAACAATTTTGTTAATTGTTTGTTGTTTCATTTGCGATTTAAATTTGTTACTTTGTGGTTAACAGAAGTGGCACAGCGGGGCAGCAAAAGCAGCTCAAAGATGGGCCGAAAAATGCTATGCTCTAACTCACGATAACGCAACTGGGTTACATACCGACGCGTACGGAGTTTGCGGACAAAATATATTCATATCTACCGCTCAAGTACCTTGGTAAGTAAATTTGTACTTTGTTCATAAACTCGTATAATTTGGCATTTAAATAGTATTTTAAATTTAAAGACATCATACCAGCAACGCAATTTCTTTTTTGCATAAATAAACACGAGTGGAAGAAGGTCTAATTTGATAGTGAGAGTTGTAATGGGATCTCGACGGAACCACGCGGTTGAGCAATTATTTATTCAAAAAATAAAAAAAGAAAGTGCATCACGTTGTGTCATGAAATTTTGTGTGCGACATTGATGCAAATGCTCCAGCAAACATGCAGGTTGATTTGTCGTTTCAAATTATGCCAATATCACGTTACCGTAGTCGCTAAATTTGATAGATACAATTTTTTTTATTTCAATTCATCATTATCTTTCATGAGGTTTATTCAATTTTGAATATTGAAATTATTCGATGATGCGCATGAAATTTGAACTAGAAATGTAGTGTAAAAATTATCAACCACCTTACTTGTTTTGATTTTTCATATATTCTCAGTACAATATCGGCAAATCCTTCACTTTTTATGTTTATAATAACGGGCCGCATGCATCCATTACAGATTGAATTTGCATTATTCGCGTACAACTTATAATGTCAAGTTCGAATAAAGTGTGTCAGTGTGATGTCATTTAATATTGCCCTCACGGTGGTCTTTTACTTCTTTTGATAAATTTGCATTCGAATTTTTGAAAATTGTATCAATAGTCAACATTTTTTTATTCATCAGACACCCACACTGAAAAAAAAAAATATTACACTGTCATCAAGTATATAATATACTGAATGAAGAATATATATTCTTAAATGTATGTGAGGATATTTACTTCTTAATTCAAGTTAAATATACTTGATTCAAGGTAGCATTTTTTTCAGTGCAATACTCATATACTTAATTATACTTCATTTTTTTTATCATACAGAATTTTTTAAATTATATTATTGTCGATATCTGAATTTTGTCGATAAATTGTACACCCTGGGAAAAATAGACATGAGCGGCGGGGGATGTACGTTAAATGATAAATCCTGATATTATTTTTTGTCTTGCAATTGAAATTTAAAACTTTCAACGTATTTTAAATTTAATTGGAACAAAAGAAAAAACAAAAAGGGATAATATTGATTGATTCATTATACTGTGAAAGAGACGAATGTCTGATTTTGAAGCAAATTGTTCATTCATTACAGATGGTCATACTAAACTAGACTTGGTAATTACTGATGAGCAATACCTCATGCATTATAAGTAGTATCAAGAGTTGCGAATAATTCAACTTTGCAGCAAAAAAGTGAATCATGAAGCGTTTTATAGTTTAAAACCAGTTCGCAAGTTATGAGCTGTATATATATATATATATATATATATATGATATTTTACCTTACAATGCATAATCAGAAAGCCCTTTCTGACAATGTGTGTCACAAAGTTACAAGCAATACGCATTTTCAAGATATTTTACTGTCATCATAATAAAATTGCTCGTTTCTGAAATGCTGCAAACATGTTAACATGACATTACCGAAATTTGATGATTCAATTATAACAACGAATCCAATTTGAAGCGAAACAAACTGTTTTTCTTATAATGTTGGAATTTGAGCATTTTATTAGTCAAATGCTCGCATATTTAAAGAAATGGTCGCAACACAGAAAGACAAAAGATTCATGTTTACACGACACACGTCAGTCATAAATTTTAGAAAATTATCGTAGCAACAGTTTTATTACTATTTAAATTTTGATTCTATATTTTTTTAATGATCAAAGCTGGGAGTTATGTATTGTTCAAGTACATATAACTTACATGTAACATATTTTTCATGGTTTCTCATGGACCTCGTTTGTTTTGTTAACAAAAAATTTCATTTCCAAACTAGTAGATTTAAGAGTTTAAAAATGTACTTTGAATTGATGAAGTTGAAAAAAGAATCAAGTTGGCCAGATCGAGCTTAATTAGAGCAGAAAATCATAAAAAGCTGCAAAATCGTAACTAAAAGTGAAAATGTTTTCATATCGCGATCCAAGTGAGCGATGTTAATTTAGTTGATTTTTATGCGAAAAGTTCTGAAATGAATGCACAGTGAAATTTGCAATGCAACGGATATATATATATATATATATATGAATTTCATGAAACGTCATTTTTCCTTGCAAACATAGAAAAAATACAATGAATAATATAATAATAATAATAATAATAATAATAATAACGATGATAGTGATAATAAATAGTTCAATGCTTGAATGCTTTATGAGTTGTAAGGTAATAGAAATAGAAAATGAATATACGACGAAATATACCTTTGAATAAGAATATAATTTTTCATCAAATATAGGCGAGAGAGTAAGCTTGATATGAAAACATGGTTAATATTACTTTTATGTGACAATAGGAAGATATATTTTTGGATATTCTGCATAGTTTTGAAAATTTTACCGCGCATTTTTTGTTTAACTTTTCAAAATTTTACGAATTCACAGCATTACTTGCACCAAAGCTTCCACCAAAGACAAACAATAATTTCTTTTTTTTATTATAAAAATACACATTGTGAGAAAACAATAAAATAAAAAATTTTTCAATTTGATGAAAGAAAAAAATGTCTTTGACTAAAAGTTAGTTTATTTTGTAATTGCAGGTTCTTTGCTATTAAAACATGGTTTTTAGAGAAAGATCTCTTTAAATATGGATCACATCAGAAGAACGATCTTCATCAGATAGGTCATTACACACAAATGGTGTGGGCTTCAACTCACGAAGTCGGTTGCGGATGGGCCAAATGCAACGGAACGCGAGGTCCTCAAGGAAGACCTTACTTCAGTTACGTGTGCAACTACTGTCCTGCGTGAGTACAAGACCCGTAACTAAATAAAGTCATAACTTTAAAGTCATTATGATTAAATTAGTCGCCATTTTCCTGATGAATTGCCAATTTTTCAACGAAATTGTGACGAAAACGTGATGGCTTTTTCGTTGATAAACCTGACGGAGGTGTGTCAAATATTAACTCAAGTAATGATCTGATAAAATGTTTGAATGTAATATTAACTTGTTGTTAAACACAGTTAACAGAAAACAATATCTCATTTGTGATGTCGTTACATTTGCTCTATATAGCTTTTATGTCTCATACACAGCGCTTTGAAAGAACGTTTCAATAGAACTTTCTTTCTCATTTTTTTAAAATAAAATCTCGTATTGATTATTTCATTCAACTGTTATTCTCAATAAAATGTAAATCTACTTTTAAATATCGAAGAACGTAGTAATGTCATTTGTGTCAGAAATAGGTACACGTTGATTGGATGGTACCCCTCGTATGACTAAGTTGTAACAGACAGACGGATAGCGAAAAGTTGTTGTTGTTCGATAAACTGATGCATGAAAACAAGTATGTCGCACGTCTATAGGTGTACACCTTTGTTTTAATCAAAGTTGCTCGTTCCATTGATGGACAAAAATTGACTCTTTTTAAAATTTCAAAACGCCCGTAACTTAATTCAACTGTAGTACAGGTTTAGCTAAAGGTTCATCACTTTTCATCATGATGGAAATAAAATTAACGTCTGACAGCGTCAACAATTGTTCAAAATGCTTAAAAAGCATTAAAAGGTTTTGTACAAAAATTGAAAAATAATTATGCTGAAATCTTTGACTTGCCATTAGATTAAAATCCTTCAATTGAAAGAATACTTTAAAAGCCGTATAAGCCGCACATTTCGAACAAGAAGTGTTTTCGACTCAACCCGCGCGACATCAGTTAATTTGAAAAATTGAATCGGACTTAAGTTCAAGTCAGAGAATTTTCAATTAAAGAGAAGAAAAAATGAAAAAGAAAATTACGGCATTTCTGCGTGAATTCAGTAAATTCTTGATTTCATTATTTCTCAATGCTTTGATATTTCTTGAAACGTGTGCAATAACAGGTTAGACTTTTGTTAAGTGGGAATTGCAAGTTAGCGAAAACGTAAAGTAACCTTAGACATTGTTAAGTGGTCTGAACTTGGAACCAACGAGAATCACATTACAAACTTACTATACCGCTTCTCCATATTTGCACTTGTTTTTTGCAAGCCTCAACAAATTACGTCACACTTACTCTCTCCACACGTAAGCAACTTTGATGCTCTTAATTTTAACAGATGCTGTTGGCAAAACATGAAATGTTGTTTCAAACTTTTAGACAATTTCAAGAGGCATAAACGAAAATTGTACCAAAAATCATAAGTAAGATGTATATATAAATTTTAATTTTGTTGAATAAGGTGAACAAATAAAGTATTTATTTTATTTTAATGAATGTATTATTTTATATATCAAAAGAATATGAATATTTAAAACAATGTAAGGTGAAAAAATTGTTAAGTAAAAGTACCTTTGTGGTATATTTGATTAAAAGTTGCTAAATTTGGTTCTTTTTGTTTGTTTAGAGGGAATTACGCGGAGAAACTAAGTACGCCTTATGTCGCGGGAGCGCCTTGCAGCGCCTGTAAGGGTCATTGCCGTTTGGATAAGCTGTGCAAGAATGCCTGTCCATGGGCCGATCTGTGGTCCAACTGCCGTGAACTTCACGCTACGTGGCCGGCATGGCTGTGCGAGACCAACACGGATGAAGGCCGCGAGCGTCGCCAATTTTGTCGCGCCACTTGCAAATGTCGCGACAAAATTCTGTGAGCGTATATAAGATGTCGGCGGATGTCGGCATTTCACATACACGCCGTTACGTGAAATCCGAAAAGCTGCCGATGCGCTTAATCTAAGTGCAATTTCGGACCAAGTGATAAATCATGGAAACCAATATTTTCTTACATCGAGTTGACGTGTTTTTTCCCCATTTCCGAATCAAAAATCATCTTACTCGAAACCTTAGACGTTTTTGTATACGCTGTCTTGATCAACATGCTATTTTTGATTCAACGCTGTAACAACAAATTTTATCCTGCCAGAATGAAATGGTTTTATGGATAGTTTGAACAGTGCCAAATACCTGTCTTAACTCTGACGTAACTCTTGATTTCATGTTACGGAAATTCTTCGTCGCTTGATATTTATCAAAACGGAAATGGCGAAAAATTCTGTTACACTCTGAAAGAAAACACATGCGGCTTTTACTTGGCTTTTTTTTTATCAACTTGAGCTCTGAAATGTCACGGATCATTTGGAACAAACTTTGTAAAAATAAAAATTTAAATACATTTATGAATAAGGAAGTTACTGTCGTAAGGAGTAACTGTTATGTAAAAAATATTTGTACAGAGATTAAGTTAGTGGCAACATTGATTTTTAGAATTTTTAACAGTGATTGGCCCATTATTATTATTATTATTACTATTATTATTATTATTATTATTATTATTATTATCATCATTATCATCATCATCATCATTATCATTTTCTATTACAAGACAGACAATTATTATTATATCATCATTTTCATTTTTATTTTCATTGTTATTTATAGTTTGAGAATTTTTTTATACAAGATATGGTACGTGTTTTACAGTACAGTACAAATGAAACAAAAATGTTTTTTTTTGGCGTTGGAGAAAATTGTTTGATTTTCATTGAGATTATGATATAGTAAATTGAGTTAGATGTAGATGTCTAATAAGTTATAAATCATCGAACCGCGGATGATATATTATACACTCGAGGAAACAAAAAGTGCAACACTTTATACGCAATTATTATGAAAAGTGTAGCGTTTATTATTTCTTCTAACGTATGTATATTATATAATAAAAATGAATGATATAATTTGATGTATCTATACTGCAATTAATTAAACATTTGAATATCAATGAAATTATTGTCAAATATGTAAATACAAAAAGAAGTGACTGATTCTCTTTATAAAAATGCGTTTCGATTATGATGAAAAGGTATGATTTTGGTGAACTTTGAAGACATTCATTTGATATTGAATGTGTTGGTGTAAACATTCATGAAACGTGTAGTTCAAACGCATTAGATTGCACAATATCAATAAATTAACCACGTATTGTTATTAAGATTTGTCGACAGCAGTCTTTTCGAAAAGACTGCTGTCAAAAGTATTTTCGATGGTATTGAATAGTAGCCCTGTAGTTTACCTGGGTGTTATTTTTTTTGTTACAGCGATCATGTTCATTTGTGTAAATCAAAAATCATCTCAATTTTCCTAAATGTCATATAAAATTGAAGAATCAAAATAAATATTATGATTGTCTAATTGTTGGAGTTTTTTATTTTTCAGTTCGCCCTAATTTGAAATTGAATAAATAACACCGCGGTGTATCAAGAAAATTATTTGAAAAACTGTGATTAGATATATATTCATTTGATAGATAATTTGAAAACATTTTAGCATTGAATGCAGAAAAAGGCGAAATAGGTGGTCCTTTCACAGTGGTAATCAATTTGGGAAGCATGTAATGTCCCGAGCAGGAATAGTCGTCGATATTGCGAGCTCAGTAAATATATGTTTCCACCTTAGCGAAGAGAAATGAAAAGTTGCCGAGATCCGTCACTAGTCGCAAGAAATGAACGAAAAAAGCTGTTTTTCTGGGAAACGAGCTCAAAGACATTCGTCATGTGATATCCGAGTGTCTGAGTTTTCCTTTTGTATTACAAATTCACTTGGTAATTTGTCTTTTCTGTAAACAAAAATCCTTAAAAAATGATAAATATTCAAATAAGCGGTGTCTAATGCACGAATAAAGAAATACCGAAGAAAGATGTTGGATTAGTTTAAATGTTTCACAACAACTTGCTTGCACGGGTACTACTCTCTATCGGATAAAATTTTATTTCAGAATTAACACCACTGACTCAAATTTTATCACCGTCGTTAAAAAATATAACTCTTGTTAAAACATGTTTTATCATCAGGGATAAAATTTATCGCGGTGGTCTTCAATTTAAAAAACTAAATTATATAACAGAAATAGAGAGTAGCATCCCAGGTGTAGCTTTTACCGATTGATTAATATTATTCATTAATATTTGATAAAAAGTTAAATAAATAATGTATAATATATAACATAACATTCAATAAAATAATAAAATTATCTATCATTTTTTAAATCGGTGATATAATTTTTTCAGTTTATTAAATTGTCAAGCATCTTTGATGGCTAAAAAAATGATCAAATATATATAAGGGTTTCCTAGTGCTTTCTTCAATTAATTCAACAAAAAATCAAATTTCATGACTACATTCACGATTCGAACTTTCAATTTTCCAAAATAGACCATAACTATTACAATGAAAACAACGTCTCTTTCCAGAGGTGAAACTGCAGCAGCCATAACGTTGCATATTACGACTTCTTGTACACACGTGTTATGAAAAAATAACAAAACAAAACAGAAAATCAATTGAGCAGAGCCATTTTTGTCAATGGAACTCACTTTATGCACGTCTCGAATGAAAATGTCATCAACCCAAGAAGACACTACTCGTACAAATGGTACAACTTTTTTGAAACAATCTTTACTTGCACTTGTGCCAGAAGGATTGTTTTAGTGTACATTCTATACTGAACGCTGTTCGAACAGAGATAAAAAATATAAAGAAAAGAATACAGTTCCGACGATCAGAAAGTCGTCTGTGATTGCAGATTGTGTAACATTTTGTACGGTTCAGTTCACGGAGAATATTAAAAGTTGCTGGAAAGTATCAGCGTTATAAACACAAAACGCAAGTCGCTGTAGCAAAGATCGGACACATTTATTAAATATTTTTTGTTTTGCAAGGTCTTAATTTATGTACATTTTTAATGCAATGGTCAAGGTTGATCTAGAAAACGAGCCATTTGTTTATGATTTACATTTAGATTTTATTTGCCCGGCGTATGAGTATTTTTTCTATAATAATTTTCAAATAAAACAAAGGCAATTTTCCTGCCAAAATTAAAGTGATTTTTCCTTGCATTAACTTTCTTCTCCATGCATGATGGTTGAAATTCTATAATTTACGCTCAATGAAAAAAATTCATTTTCATTATTGGCCTATTTTGAATTTTATATAAACGCTCTGTTTGGCTGACACATATACAAAGATATATAGATCTTCACACGAAGATGTTTAGAGACTTGTGACAACAAATGCGACTTAAGGGGGACAATGAAAAATAAATTTTATGGTAAATAAAAATTTGTTCTTATAATATTATTTGTCATTAAAACAAAACATACAATGAATCGTAAATTCCATGAGTTTTCAAATTATATACTATCAATTTTGGTAGGGGGTGACTCGTATCATTCCAGCATGTTTACCACTAAATGTATTATATACATTTAGAGTGAACTAAATGATTATTTAATTAGTTATTAAAAAATTGAAATCAAAATAAGATTTATATATATATATATATATATATATAATGAATTTGAATAATTTAGGTTTTACAAGTGTATAAGGTTTAGCGAGCATGTGAATTGAGGGACTCGAAATTGTATGATATCTTTGAGCTATATAAAGATATATGAGTATGAAAAATCCAAGATTCAATTTGCATCGAATTATATTCGGCCATGCAGCGATATTAAAACATCAAAACGAATTAGCAGCAGGCTGTGGTGGAACCCGCGTGAGTGTTTAAACTCGCACGGGCTGGTCGTAGCTCGTGAATAATGCTGCTTTAAGTTTGCAATGCGATGGACGTATCGTCGAGGTTTGATTATTAAAACCGGAGGGATTCTCCTTCGACGCGATGAAACGTAAACGTTCGCCAGGCGTAAATACAACACAGGATGTGGTTTCCAAGCTAATTCAAAATTATTCAACGAAAAGTAACGTTTGTCTTCGTTTGCACAATTAGTGTACGAACTGTGAGCATTTGTATGCTCGAGTCACATGCAATGCAAATTACGTTGCAACCTTTATGGATATTTTGGAACGTAATATTTCCAAATATAGTTTATTTTCAATATCGCGTTTCTTAAATAACCCAATCCGTTATATCAAAATGTTTTTGTTCTTATATACAAATATTTTCATGTTTTTGTAATAAAGTCGAAAAAATCGCAAAACTTTATTTTGCTATAATATTTTGTTATAATGTTTGCAAATCATCAACCTTAAATATATATGCACAAATTCGGCACAGCAATAACGTTAGCTTGTCACAAAAATGGCTTCTTTTATGCGAATCACTCCATTGTGCATAGAATAATCCCTCGAGGAGATAACGAAGCGGCGTAATTAGCAGCTTTCAAATTCCGAAGTTGAAACGACGGAGTGCTACCGGCGCGGGGAAGCAAGCTCGCTCGATGCTTGGTATGAATAATACTTGGACTGTAAACGCACTGCTGAATCGAGTGAACGTGTAACTAGTAACGTTACACGCTTTGTCTACACCCGAATCAATTCAGCTGTCGATGAAATGTTTTTCTTTTGACGGATAGAGGTTCGCGCTTGTCTCTATCCGTGCGTGCTACATATTAATCACACAGGTCATCTATATATATATTTCCCATTTTTCAAATCAGATATAACGACCAACATTTAACATATGCACAATTTTATATAAAAACTAGATAATAATTTGTTTTATTTGAGCTTTTGATTGTAATGTGTAACAGAAACGGTTTGGACTTGATTCAAAAAGTTAGATTGACGCGCGGTATATAACTCCGTTTGGTATTATGCCGTTGATTTGGAACGTTAGGAAGTAAGGTTCGCTGGCTTCTGGCTCCAAAAGAGGGTAGGACTGATTGCGGCACCGTAATTCACAACGATAATACTTGAACTGCAAATTTTTTCAACTGATTTACCATATGACGCTGCGGGTGTTTGTTCCCACGTCGTCTGTTTGAATACGATTTGTTTTTTTGGTCGCAGTCATAATCGTGCAAGTATTATTATAATTCACAAACAAATCGTTGGTCAATTTGTTGTCATTTTATTATGCCAAATTCTTTTAACAGAGCTATTTTAGTTAGGTCACAGAACGTTTTGATATGGACCGTTCAGGAAGTCGCTCCAGCTAATCGCAGCAGATCGGTGATGTGCAGCTTGAATATACCATAATGCAATGTTGCAGCCGAATCCCGACAAATTTGATCCGATTGCGCCGTATTCGACCGCAGTTTACACGAACTGGCGTGTCCCGTACTTACAAAAGTCCGCAGTCCAGAGTTACATAATGTTAGTTCATCGCTAATACGTGGAAAGAGGATGTATGTTCACCCAGTCCACTGCTCTGCCGCACGATTTCGAACAAATGAAATCGTTCGGATCTTCGGGCGATTTAGAAAGGGACCATCCCAAATTTATATCTTGAATATTTATTGCTCCAAACCAAATGTAGTTATTTTAATCGTTAATTTTATTGCAATTCATATACTCTCATAGCTCTTGATCAAACAAATAAACTACAGTGAAAACGTTCAATCAAACCAGTAGGTTGAAATTGGAATGAAGTTTATGACCTAAAAATGATAAGGTGTGAATAAAAGAAACGATTGTACATTTGCGTTGTCACAAATTCGATTGACTGTGACTATTTTGGAACCAAAAAAACCTGCAAGCAAAATATAAGTGATATAAATTTATATATGTACCGATATACTCTGGTGACGTTGCATTCAACTTTGTAGCGGATATTAATATGCAACGCCTGTGAAAAATCCGTGTATGAGATGCCGATGAATCGTCTTTCTTAGACACTACTGACATTTGTTGAATTTTTGATGGCATACTTAATAATAGCTCTCCAACCCGAATACTAATATGTACAAGTTGAACAGAGAAATAATTCAGCATTGTTCGATTGCAACTTAAAAAGTACTACTGTGACTAAACTTGTATATAAAATGAAAAAGCCTCGCCGTTTACGCCATGTCGTGAATTTCATTTTTGTCAAAAACTAAACTTTCATCGTACACACATGGCTCCGGTTATTTTATTATCATCATTTGAAAGCATTGATTTCAAGTAGCTTTGGAATTTTGTTGAAGGGCTCATCTTCACATTATGTTGGAGTCAAGGAATTGAACAAAATTATTGATTTGTCTCGTGGTATTGATTATTATATTGATTAATGAAATTTAATAATTTTGAACTGTACACAAAATTATTAATATATAATGTGACGTTTCGGGTTCAGGTATCAAATCATCAAAACAACTGAAAAATCATTTTTCAATTTCAACGATAGTATATATAACTATAACAACATGTACGCCGTGTGTATAATTGCATCCTTTATTATGCAAAATTTCAAATAATCTTGCTTCTCGATGCTTCTCGATTGCGATTTGCTCAAAATCGTTTGAAGAAACAAAAGTTGCATGGTAAATTTCTCACCTCATACCAGCAAAGGCAAATATTATAGCTCTGTTACAATAAACACTTTTTGTCTTTGATCTCGATATCTTCGATCAAAATCAAAGACTCTCGAGTATTGAAATAATATTGAAGGAGCGCTTTGCGTTCGTTAAGACGGAGCAAGATAGCAGGCCAGTGTGGCGCGCGATCATAACTCTTTGTGCAATTAATTAACACTCGAACGGATCTCGGAATGCATTATATGTCGTTTTGTGTATGATGCGCGACAGAGCGTTTCGACACACTCGAGTCGAGATTTCAAGAATTATGCCGGAAGTCAGAGTCAGCCCTCGCCAGAGTGGAACACCGCGCGAAGGGTGCGGTGTTCCATTCCGGATTTGCCGAGTGAAAAAGCAACCGCGAGCGAACCCTCTTTCATTTATCTTTTTTCAAAAACTAAATAATTATTACTATTTTTCTATACAAATCATTCCACTTTTTTTGTCAATTAGCAAGGAATTTAATCCAACAATTTACTGTCTTATATATACTTTGTTTAGAATCATTGAAAAAATGGTGATAGAGGTGTATATAGAAAGCGAATGTTTTTAAATGAGATAACTCTAAAATAATATTCAATCAATCTAAATGGGGATTGGCAAACTGTCAAATTTGAACAGTGAAAGTGACTTTATAAATGCATCGATCTTGTTTGTATGCTAATTGAGTTGTATGCTAATTTCGCAGATAATAATTTCGAACAAGCGAGTTGTACAATAATTTGCGTGTTTTAAAGATACCGCCAGAAGACGAAGAGTGACTTAAAATAATAATTAGTGAGGAGCAATAGCGTCGTTAGCAATACTATATATATATTATGTACGTCATATAAAAGACATGCAACCGGTGTAGAATCACATGGACGCTATATTTTCCTTATCTGAGTAAATTAGATTTATTTTCAAAATGAAGTTAACATTATTAAATTTTTAGCAACGTTTTGCACCTGGATCGCGCTTTTTTGCTTATCATCCGAGGATATTGTAAAATTGTAATGTAATAGTGACAAATAGATCTGATAAAGAAAACCGAAATCAAACATTTTGTTGTGATGGGAATTTTTTGAAAATGGAAAATAAGGCCTCCGCAGAGCAAGTTTCGTTTTTGCATCCAAGTATCTTCAATAATCGATAATGTATATTAAGTTGTAAATTATTCATACAACTCAAAAACAATGTCACCATTTTGTACATTGGTTAATTATTAATTATTATCAAAATAAATAACTTTTTGGAATCTATCTAAAGTGTAATTGCATAATTGCACAAATTATATTGTAATAATAAGCGCCGATCAGTTGTGAAATGCATTGTTATTATGCGACCTCTTTGATTCGCCATATATATAGCAAAATTTCGTTTACATTTTTAATAATTTATACTTATGGAGTAAACCGTTTTCTCATTCGTAATCGCGTGGTTCACATCAAATCTTTTTTGTACAAAGAAACTTGTTGAGAAAAGAATATATAATTCGCAAAAAAAATGTTTTAGAGAAATCTTGTTGAACTCTCAGGTCGTGCTCCTCCCATAGACCGTTATAAGCGGACCAATTTTTGTTTGACGCCCATTCAAAGACAACGTGTGGGCTCTCTTCACAAAAAACGGGTTACAAACATTTACATTCCATTTCCTGTGTTTTTTTGTCTTGTCACTTACAGGGCAATGAAAGAAAAACTTATTTGTTTCTTCTTTATTGAAATAATAAAATTTAATTGCTACTTTGCGGAAGGTTGTCAACTGTCTCTTTTAAAAAGGACATCATCAAGACAAGGACAAAGTTACGACTATAACTTTTTATGATAATATATAACTATATATTATCTGTGTAAAACATATGCTATATGCCAATTCCAGTTATTTTATTAAAATTGAAATATAACATAGAGCAAAATAGGGCTGCAGACGGACGTATTGATACTAAACCGAATTCATATGTTAATATTAAATTTAACACAATCCAGAATTGCTATTGTCCAAACTTATTCAATGTTATCTTCACTGCTTCAGCTTTGCACGTAAGAGTGAAATACAGTTGAATGCACCTTCAACTGATTGTTTTAATAAAACAATATTTCATTTTTTATTAGAATTTTATATTAATTTTTTGTTTGTACTGAAAAAACTACTAAACTAAATTATCTTTGCAATTGATGTTGTTGTCTCCCGTATGGCTGTTGGATAAATAAATATCTATATATTTCATTTTATTACACAAATGTTATAAAAATACATACGTCAGTTTCATTGTGCTGATTTTCTTTTCAAAATGAGATAAAGAATAATGAGATAATCGTCGTTATTTCTCAAAAGAGTTTGAGGTGAGTAAAATTGACGGTTAGATGCGGATCAACCTATATACATGGGATTGCATTACGAAGTTCATCCAAATGGAAAGAGTTTTCAGGGGCGGAAGAGCACATCCTGTCCCCACCTAATTGTCGTGTCGCACGTATTGGGCCTGAGAAGAGTGAAAGAGCATTGTGTATACATATATATATATATATATGTATCTCGTTACTCCTTTGTTCGTTAGACTCGCTCACTCTCACTCCTTGTCCCCTTCCCGGTCACTAATTTTATCTTGGCTCTCTTTTCAGGTAAATGTGCACCTGTGACTCTGACTGCACGTTCCATGTTCCTTGGTCTTTCACTTTAGCAATAATTGATATAAGTTACTCCCAATGAAGCTCGCTCGTTCTTAGAGGCAACGATTCAATTTTTATAACGAATTTGTATTATTGCTAGTAAAAATACACTTGTTGCATTCCCGATGGCATTTTGTTCCCTTAAAAGCTCTGTAGCTTAAATGTGTCAATTATAGAACAATTGATCAAATTAGAACATCTTCGGGCAGGAAGATGTTGTTACGAAACTCCACAACTTAATTATATTGAATTACGTACTTGACCATTTTCCTCTTTTTTATTATTTTGATGACTTTTTGTAATAAACATCTTTATCTTCCAAAAATCTTTGTTATTCGACCATAAATTGGAAAAATCAAAAGTTACGCAGTTTCAATGCTATTATTTCCTATGGTAAAAGTGTTTCCTTTCAATGCTAATTCCGACATCTGCAGATAAAGTATTATTTTTTGTTCAATTTACTACTCATCACTTTCTACAAGTATGTATTGTACATGATGTTACCTTTGATTAGCGGATTTAAAATTCATATACTTAATAACTTTACATATTTAAAAATTAAATATTTGAGTTGTCGACAGAAAATAAAATAAACAAGAACGTATAATCTATAAGAAATTCATATATGATGATCCTAATAAAATGTTTCTCAATGAATTATTACAAAAGTAAAACCTGAAGAGAATAAAGAAAAAAATGGCAGCAAGGAAGACGAAGGGGGTTTTTGAATAAGCACAGACAAAGTAGGCAGAAAATTATTCGTGATGCCGGTGGCGATATAAGTATCGGGAACGGCGGTCAGTGCCGGTGATGCGTGCCTGCCGTATGTGCCCTCGCGTTCTCCCAACTCAGTTGTAATTTTGTGTTTCTGTTGTAACGACGACTATCCACGTGCTTGGAACGTTGAATTATTTTGAGGCCAAGAGTGTTTCTACTAATGCGCGTCATAAAGTTCTGCGACATAACAAGTTCATTTGTTAGCTATTTTTATTATTATTATTTTAGTTATACTTAAAGTGTATTAGTTAGTGAAAAGGGCTGTGCAAATGAACAAAGTGAGTTGGTGTTTTACCAACGGATTAAAATAGAATCTATCTGTTGGAGGATAATTGCATTTTAAATGCCGAAAAAGAACAAGTGAGTGCACGTGCTAATTCATCTATCTAAATAACGAAAAATATTTCCAATTAATATTATACTTAAGTGAAAGTAAACGATCGAGTTGTGTAATGGTTAATGAATTTTGCTCTTCGCTTTTTCAACACAAAACAAAAATATATGTAATTATAATATATATAATTACGACTTTTTGATGAAAATATATTAGTTTGGATGTTGCTTAAGAAATAGGAAATTTTATTTTTCTGGACAATTGTTCGGTTATCAAAACAGTTAGAGATCATTTCGTTTTTTATAAATACATTTTTTTGCCAAACATACATCAAGATATTAGTTGTTTATATATTAATATTTTAAACTGAAAATAAATGCCACAAATATTGCAATGATATTCATCAAGCTTATTTTTTATTTTATTAATGCCAATCAATGTTGTAGAAGCTTTTTTTTTAAATAATGAGATAAAATATTAATATTTACTTTCTTATCCATAAACGAAAATTGTACATCAAAAATTTGCTCGATATTGAACTTCGCGATGTCCGTTAAAATATATGCACTGTAATTTTTGTTTCGTACTTTTTGTTTGAAATTAATATTTCGTGCAAATATTTGTAATATGTGATTTTTATTTCTACAAAAATTTATCTGAAAATAGATTCGACACAACTGCATATCGTTTTAGGCGCAACTACGCTCGAAATTATCAGTTTCGACGCAATATTGAGTATCACCCTAAACCAACACCATGTGGCGACAGAGTAGTTCCAACGTTGATTGATATCGCTCGCGACTTAAATGTGATAAGGTGAAGGTACCTATTGCGGTTATAGTGCTCTTATTTGTGTTAGGTTTGATTCAATCCATTTTTAATTTACATTTAAAGCTTAAGATTATGCGAAGCATTTATATAAAATCCATGAATATCCAACTCTACATAGACCTGCATTTTAAAATTACCCTAAAAATTATAGTACGTATAACACAAACTGGTACGTTTACCTTATCACTAAAGTCAAAATAAGAAATTGGTCGAAGATTAGCAAATAGATGAATGTTCAGGTGCACATGATGTGACGAACAAGTGAACAACGCGTGTATTTTAATATAAAATTAAATTTAAGATTCAATAATTATAAAATGAAACTATGAAAATGCGTAAACAAACGTGAATCATCCAATCGTAAATTATTTCGTTTGTAGCAAAAAAAAGCTCAAGTTCAAGTAAGGTCCCAGTTATTGACCGTTATTATCTATTAGTGACTTTCTGTCATTGAAATTCTAGAATGTAGAATTAATGTTTTGACATTTCAGTTTTGTTGAATATATATATCATTTTTTTAGTATAAATTTTAGATGAAATAATTTATTGTAAACTCTCTAGAATGAATTATTAACAAAAACAAGTGGTCACTAATTGGTAAATGTCGGTAAGGTTAATAAGGTGCTCACTAATAGGTTCATTTACCTTATGTTTTGTTAAAATAATTTTGGTTTATTAATAATAGTTAAACATTTGGTTTAATTATTTTCTTCAATTCTATATGGAAATGCGAAATTGTTGATTACAATGATAGGTAGACAGGGGGAAAAAACCGCTTTATATAAGAGTGCTAACAGAACGATTTTTACAAAAAAGCAGACTCTTCTTGTTTCAGGATTGGCGCGCGAACAAAAAAGTCGCATTAGACTTAATCTGAACGTATTTTTCTTTGCAGTAATACGCTTGCATTACCGTCCATTAGGGTCAAGTCGAAATTAAACACGAAACTCATCGCTTCCCGAGCTTAAACTAAGAAACATTCGCGAATTCATTTCCTACAAGATAGAAGTGCCCGGTATATATGTTTGTTTTCTTTTTCATTGTCAAGAAAACAATTTCTATTTTTTATCTAAAAATGTCATGCGGATGGCGTTGCCAACTCGTGAGCGTACTCGTCAACTTTTTCTCCTTATTTTAATTCCATTCAAAATTTCACTCAACATTTAATGTATTTACCTGTATACGTCAGATGATGTGAATCGATAATCATAAACAGACAAATATCGGGTGAAACAAATCTTGATTTAATTTTTTTACGACGAACGCCGAGACGCAAGCGGATAATTTTTCCATTACATGAAATTAGACGCGGTACCTTCTGAATGAGATTACATTTTTGATTGAATTTTGATATCGCTTGTGTTTTTAGGACAATTCATCAATCGCGAATTTCACTTATTTATTAATTTTTTTTGTTCGCAACAGATGAATAAATAAATCGGCGTGCAACATGCATTCAAAGTTGATTTGTCATCGCGCGATTATTAAAAAAAAAAAAATTATTCTTCTTGAATCTATTCAATGTTATGGACAAAAGACTCAAAAAAGTCACTTTTTTTTAAATGTCTATAACTTTCAAAAGTTTTAATCTTCATAATGTTTTTTTTTCATCGTAATATCATCAGGAGATTCTGAAATTTACATTTCCACTGTAAGAAACACGTGTCTACCGGCTATTGTAGTTGTTACAGTGATTTAAAGTTTGCGAAATTTCTTCCATCGAAACATTAGACAGCAGCGCTATCTGTTGCGATGTTAAAATTTTGTCCAAGAAAGAATGTCAAAGTTAAGGTTCCAAGTTTTAATTTGGTGTGAAGAAAACTTTGTTTAACGGATGTTCTCGCTCGTGTTGCACACGGTGTTTCTATTATACCGTGTACCGTGGGACACGGACAAAATTGTGGTTATTTTTGCACTTTGCATAAAGTATGAAATTGTATTTTTTGGATGCTGATGCCTTTTAGAAGTTTTGCACCGTAGGGTTCGTAGGTGGCGCGGCAGTAGTTGATAAACCTTGTACTTTTGCTGTGTATTTTCGCGGATTGTTTATTGAGTTAGTCAACATTATATTCTGTACTCAGTACAGTGAGAGAATACCAGTCTCAATTCGGGCGCTTGAAACGGAAGAGAAGAAAAAAGAGTCAAGAGATAATACAACAATTTTTTGAAACAAAGCTATAACCATTGATATAGCGCTTTAAATCGAACATGGACAAAGTAATCAATTAAAATCGGTTGATTGACAACGATCGCTTAGTATCCTTGCACAGCTCGATCAAATAATCCAAAAGAAAGGGTGAATGTGAAACAAATTTCATATAACTTGTTGCTGATGATTAAAATTTTGGTTTGCATATAGCGCCGTGAAAAATGGTGATTGTTGCGGATTTTCAATTGATGCCGGAGTCGGTGTCAATATCACGGCGTCTCTCATCCAACAGGGGGGATCTGCGTCGAAAGAAGAAGGTTATATCTCAGCAGTACCCCGTGACTTCCTCGAAGCTTGACCTGGCGGATGAGCATGCAAGTTTGAAAGTTGACAAGGATCTCTCGGGAATTGTGCCGCGGCGGCAGTTCAATTGGGAGCTGAACGAACAAGTGAGCTTGAGCAGCGGCTCGAGCGTGGGGATCGAGATGCGGCCAAACAAAAACAAGGGTATTGAATTTGAGAAACGGTCGCACAAATTGGAGCGCCCGCCGCTTGAGCTGATGAGCGTTAAGTTCGGGCGACAGCCTCCTAAAAAAGACGTGCAGACGACGAGCACGAACGAGCGTAACTGGACGCAAGCCAGGCACAAGTTGGACAAGACGAATGAAGCCATCTCCAAACGCTTGGAACTCATCCACGAATTGAACCAAAAGATTCTTGCCAACTACGACAAGTTCCAACAGAAAACGTGGCGCAACCAGATGAGCAAGCCCAGCTGGCGAAAGTCCTCGCCAAAAGGCGAGGAGAAGAATCAAAACTTGTCCTTCTCATCGGGGACCAGGTCGTTCAAGTCTATTAGAAACAAATTGAAAGCGGATCCTAATTTCAGTTTGGCCGTGAAACCATCTTTATCCACGACTACGAGAATTTCCGTTAATTACCATGCAGAAAACGAGCCAAGGTCTGACAGCTGCGACCTCTACAGGCAAAACAATAAGATGGAGCTTCTGTACAGTCAGCCTGACAAATTAAAGGCCCGCAGTATCTCAAAGTCGAGCTCAACTCTGGAGAAAAAGATCCTTCGCGACTTGAATGAGACAATTGATGGGTACGATAGTGATGAGACCAAACTTGACGACAGCTTCAGTGCGGACTTGACGACACCCATCAAGGACACGTCGAGCACCACCTGGGACGACTCGGCGGTCGGCACAAACGGATGTGGATGGATTCGCCTTCACACTGGCATCGACAGCAGTCTCATCTACTTAACTTTAGACACTACTGCCAACGATCTCTGTAGGGACATGCTGCTTACGGACGAGCTGTCTATTTTCCTTCAGGTTAGAGACTCTTGTTATTCTTTTTTTTTTTCTTCATTTCACACGTCAAATTTCATACTACTATACTTTTCTTTTATATTATATATGTTTTATATAAATAATAATATACGTTTTGTTTTTTATATCTCTTTCTTTCACATTCGGATCATAAATAATTAACAATTTTTTTTACGAGATAAGAGAGGGAAGAAACGTTAACCAATCGAGTTAAACTTTATGATGCGCAACATTTATATACGATTCGTGCGATCGGTCTTTGAAATTTATTCGTGATAAAAAAGTTTTTTTTCACATCGTACGTTAGATGGGAATATAAATAAGAAGGGGATTGTTTGTGTCACAGTTCAGAGAGTTAGAAAACCCGGGGATAGGTAAGTTAGTTTGTGATGGCTCACCCAACTGAGTTATGTTACACGTTAGGGGATTGGTGGATTCAAGTTTACGTGGGGCTGATTTACAGGGATGACGAATCTGAGTAATTTTATCTCTCTGTCAGTTCAACTTGTTAATTAGGTAGGTTGGAACAATATTTTCCAACCCTGCGAAAATACGTTGCAGTGGTCGTGTAACGGACAGGTTTTTTAATTGAAATTTCACATCCGACCTGTGGAGCTGGCGTACGAGCATAACCAGATTTTGTACGATTTCAGAGGAACAGATGCTTTACTAAGTCTTACAAGTGAGGATAAACGAAAAAAGTAATGAATATCAACAGTTACTAAGTATAAATAACTGTTGTGAAATGCCACGTGTAAGTGATACGGACCATTTTTTACTTTGTTTGTGTGTCGACACAACTTGCAATGTTGTCGCGCGAATTCTTCATGATATATTCACATAATTACACAGACATATTACACAAAGTCTTGGAGTATATTTTATCCTGTTTCTTTAGGCAAAGAGTGCAGTTCTTCTTTAAGACAAGAATAATGATAATATCAACATCAGGCATATTATTTTTGTCATTTATTTTCTTTTATTTTTTTTTTTATAATTAAACTATATATAATCCTTTAATTTAAAATTGAGTAAATTGTAGAAAACGTAGCATTAAATTATATATTCAACTAGTTTTTGATATTACAACAATTGTCGAGTTTAATTTATTAAGTATTTCAAATTGGATTGTTTATAATTCAATTGCTTGCCGTTGTTAAGTTGTAAGATTGTATATTTTGAACATAGGTTGTTATTGCGATGTCTCTTTTTTACGCATTTTCGCCTCTCACTCATCATCCGCCAAAATGCAAGAGAGGGGGTACCGTCCAAAATTAAAGAGTTAAATCCTGATTACAAATGAATTTTGCTATTACTTTGGATTGTGTGGCTACTTGAACTTGAAAACTTTCCGCATAGTACCCTTACTACTATGATATATAACTATACAATAAACACCAAGTCAATTCAAACGTCAGTTTATAAGTAAACAAAAATTGTCCAACTTTTAAAATGAAAACATTTGATTCAAAATAAAATCCTTCGCTTTGTTCATCACCATAGAAGTCTATGGAAAAATTCGATTAAAGAAAAATCGAAATTACAATCGTGTCTTTTTTTTTCTTATTTTGGAATATATACGTGACTAAAAAATGATCAACTATAGATTAAATTGAATTCTCCCTTTTTGCTGCTCGAAGAAGAAAAGGGAGACTCGCGCACAAAACTTTCTCTTAGGCAAGACCATGCATAATTATGATTCTTATCAACGGAAAAATATCGAGTAAAGGCAACACCTGCTGTAACTTACGCGAAACCTCCGCATTATAATTAATTCTCCCTAAGAAGTTATTTCGTTTTCACGATATTTGTCTTGTCTAAAAGAGAGTATCGTGATGCTGAACCGGAGATATGTATATAAGTTGTTTGACCCCCGGCAATTGTAGGAATTGCCTAGGTAATGTTGGATTTCTAGGCAAAGTATTAGGCAAAGCCATAAATAATCAAAATTGTCTAAAATGCCTAGGCAATCCTAGGATTGCCTGATTTCGGGCTTTG